>JAECUM010060626.1:0-14703 GCA_016617855.1 Megalonaias nervosa
AGATTTTGATTTAACCGGATTTGCTCATGTAGAATCATTCGAATTTGCAGAAAATCTCCATCCGATTACTTATACTTGGTTTGGGAGACATTTTTCAGAGCGATGTTGGGTTCCAATAGTACTATTGCGATATATGCTTGATGTTGGAATTTTAACATTATTGAAGGTGAGTGAGGCGATTATATCGTATAGTCCACAGAAACAAGTTTGGTTACCAGAACCAAATAGATTTAATACTGATGATGCCAGGAAAGAATTTCCTAATCTTAATGAAGATGACATTATTAAAATTACTAATAATATACGTAAATGCAGAGACGAGCATGATGAAAAACTTGCAAAAGATCTTGGTAGAAAGATAATTGGTAAATTTACTCAAGGAGGAGCATATGATCATAAAAGACACTGTACAAGATTAATTATGGACGATGCTGAACTCGATTTTATAATTGCTGATACAACAGAAAAAAATACATTTATAAATCGGAATAATGCTTATTTGTCAGACGGAACCAAACTAGGTACAATTGTAAGTTATCTTGATGGTGACTCACCGCAGTTTACTCATTTAAGATCATCTATGTTGGCATATGTTTCTATAAATCTACTATCTATGATAAATAGATTTCCTCGTGATGCTGTCAGAGTCGCCACGGATTCGTTTTATATAAATAAAAAATATACAGATTTGTTAAAACTGCTACTTGGTAATGGTGAATGGGGATCATGGAGAATAAAACAGGAAAATATACTTAGCTATTCTGAATCCGCCGACGTTGAAATTAGGGAAATATATTACAAAAATAATAATCAAGCATCAAAGTCATCAGCACCATCTGTATATGATCCTGTGGCTAGACATAAGACTGTTTATCTTAACGGATGGGGTGGTTCAGGTAAAACAACGCGTGTGATTAAATTATTCATGAATAATAATTCGGATATAATTGTTTTGACACCGACACATAAACTCGCCAGAGAAATAAAAGAGCGAGGAGTAAAATCGTGTACATATCATAGTTTCTTTAGATGGTGTGGAGACACATGGACTCCTGAGAGAATGGGTGAAAAATATATACCTAAATATATTATATGGGACGAGGTATGCAGGGTGTCGTTAGAAATATTAAAAACATTTCTTGAATGATTATTGACGAAGAATACTGCTATAATAATGTGCGGTGATCATGGTCAACCACCACCTTTTATTGGACAGTCTCCACATGAATGGCTGAAGAATAACGTAGATTATTACGAAGAAATAAATGACGACCATAGAGCTATTGATGAACCGCTGAAGGAGTTTAAAAGATTAATCAGACTTCAGCCAGACAGAGTACAATGTAAAATAATGCGAGGAGTAATTCCAGAGACTTCTATGAGTGATTTTCTAAATTTATGGAATCCCGCTGATTTAATAGTTGCAAGTAGAAAGATAGTTCGTGATGAACTACAGAATAAATTATTTATTTTACATAAAGAAAAGTTTTCAGATCTACCTGTACCTTTGTGTTATCGCCCAGCAGATACTCGACGACAGAATATTGATGTTGAAATTCCTGGTGGTGGAATACAGAATCTTGTCTTGAATGATATTATTTTAGTCGATATTAATGTCGTTGAGAATGCGCTGAATATGAATAAATCACCGTGGACGTTAGGATACGCTATAACTATTCACTCGTCACAGAGGTTAACTATTTCTGATACAAATATTTGGATTATAGATGATCGGATCGAATGGTCGAATTTAGTCTATCTCGCAGTTTCTAGAGTCAGAAGAATATCTCAACTACATAGGGTTATTATGAATTTTACAGAAAATAATGATCAAACTGTTAATAATGACGTAATAAGAAAAAACTATCTGGTTATAAGCAGTGCGATAAAAAAAATAAGCGTGATTTTGATATTGATGTTGAATTTATTATAAAACTAAAAGCACAACAGAATAATAATTGTGCAAGCTGTAACTGTAATATGTTATGGCAATATTCGAATAATAATCCAAGACAATTTACCGTAGATAGAATTAATAGTGACCTTGGTCATACACGTAATAATGTGATGCTGACCTGTCTTGAATGCAATGGACGTAGAGGTTCTGGTTATGTAATTGTATATGGTGGTAATTGTGTGTCTTTAGGAATTACCTGTAATTGTTCACGCACAAATCCACGTTGAGGGGCTCTCGAATCTAATCTGTAGATTGGAGGTCTACCAGTAGATCTAACTACACTAGAAATTGTATGTGTAGTCACGCTCCAGATAGGATCGGTTGCTCTTTTTTTACCACCTTCAAGTTCACCAGGTTCGTATAAATATCTTACAGTTACATTACCTAATACTGGTTGAGGTTGTTGTCTGTCATTGCTACGGGGTATATATTTTTGTGTGATCGCATTAGAAGGTTTCATTGAAGTTGAACGAGTAATTTCGTTATTTAATGCAGCTATCACACTTGGTAACCTCGCAACCCATTCACGAGATCGCTCACCGGACTTAAAGTCAGTAGATATTTCCTTTGCGTATTGGTATCCAAATAACCGCTCAGCAAGTGTTCGATTAAATCGTTCAACAATTGCCTGATCACGATGAATTTCAGTATGTCCTCGTCTGATTTTAACGTTATGTTTTTCATCAACGATAATACTGTACCAAGAAATTCTTTGCCAGGATCAACCTGTAATAACTGTGGCCATCGCAAAGGTCCTCGCTGATAAATTCGTTCAAACGCAGATGCAACTTCAAACGCTGTCTTTGTTGATAATGGTTCAGCTTCTTTATATCTACTTGCAACGTCAACGACAGTTAATGCGTATTTGTATGTGCGTGATTGACGTTTACCAATTTTAATGGTATCGTGTGGTAAAAATAAAATATCTGCTTGATGAACCTCATTAGGGACGCTGACATCAAAATGTGCATATTGAATTTTTTTAGGTGGTGGTAGATAAATTTGCCATATTGCCTGTCGTGCTAACCAAGCTGCAGCAACAGAACGTGAGACTTTTACTGCTTCAGATAATTTAGTAATAGCTGATCTGCCTCTCCAATATCCTCTTGGGCTATAATAAATGGATTCCATTATAATATTTATATAATTAATTACCAGCCCCTAACATTATTTTACTTTTCATGGCAGATTTTACTAGAAAACTAGCTAATTTATCTCTGACAGATTTACTAGGTATAGAATTTAATGCATGAATCAATTTTACATCTGCGAGATGCCTTTGTTGTAAATCTTTACTTTCATACGCAACATCATGAACATGACATGCTTTATCAATCTTATTTACTGGATGTTCTCCTGGTCTTGGTTGATCTTGATTATCAAGTCGGATATCAAGTCGAGTTCCAGGACCGCAATAATTATATCCTGGTAAGTGTTTCTCACCCGGGTATTTAGCCCACGGAGTTCCTGGTAATTTTCCTAATAAAGCGGCTATATCTCCACCTGTCTTTGTTTTAACAAATTTGTATTTCTTCGTACCGCATTTTACACATTTGCCTGTCAGAGCACGTCGTTTATTTTTTGTTGTTATTGTAGTTAGTTCAGCAGTGGGTGTAGGAATTTTACACCGAACACAATATAGACTCATATTATTTATTATATGGATATAATTGACTTTTCGGCGACACGAAAACAGGAGCCAGTAAAGCATCATCCAGCATTACCAAATTCGATAAGGATGATTATAATAGGTCCATCTGGATCAGGTAAAACACAACTATTATTAAATTTAATAATGCGATGGTTAAAATGGAGTAAATTGTATTTAATAGCACCATCCGTAGATGATCAACACTGTTACGAAGTACTTAAAGATTTTAATGAAAAAGTGAAATCAGTTAATAAAGACGGAAACGATGTTGTTGACTTTATCACCGATATTGATGAAGCCCCATCTGTAGATGACCTAAATGGATTTATTAATAATTTAGTGGTGTACGATGATATTATGTTGGACAGACAAACAAATCCGGCTAGAATATTTTCTCGAGGTAGACACAAGAATACAGATGTTATATATGTCACTCAGCGTTATACACAAATACCTAAAGTGATCAGAGACAACTGCAATATTTTAGTAATGTTTAATGGAGTAGATAATTATACTTTACAGAATATTTATTATACTTGGTGTTCAGGGGATATGGATATGATGAAGTTCAAAAACTTTTTTGCTCAAGCACAAGCTGTTCCGTTTGGATTTATTACAATAAATTTACACGATCCAAGATCCAGATATCGTATAGGTCTAGATAAAATCTTTGGTTAATTTGCAGCATCAGGCAGGGGGAATGACACAAATTGAGTGACCCGCCGAGCAAACTAAACGCATTATAACATAAAAAACAAAAAAGTCAAAAATAAAATAACAAAAATGAGCTAAACCAAACGATTTATTATTCGTTTTTCAAACTATACGGTAATAATAAAAGTTAGGAGGTTCGGTTTAGCGTTATTGACCTTTTTTTTCAGCCCCTGTATGAACCTTTATTTTTGTAAAATAAGGTCTGTACAAAGTTGTAGGGTTCACCCTGCCTCAATGGAAAAACAGAATGTCAAAATGAAGAGCAGCAGGCAGGTCGAATGACCACATGCTTTATCACATTATGTAAGAGAATGATGTCTGTCAGATATATAATGGTATATAGCTGAGACAAAACTATATAGTTGAGACATAATTTTGTCTTAATTGGGCATGATTCGGACAAGTGGTCTGTTCGACCTGCCTGCTGCTTAATGACTTTCTTTCTGATATGATATAGACTGCAGTGAAGCAAGGAGACTAGTCCCCCTGTTTTCCTGACTTGCACCTTGATAACGGTAGAAACTTTTTGAGGTGCACAAAGATCTTCAGTACGAGATAACATTGCTTTGTGAACAAGGAAGCGCGACTTATGAAATCGATGAATAGGTACTTTTACGATATCGGCTTTAAAACTAGACAGATATAGATAACGTATGGACAAAGAAGACAAAATAAATTCACATGACTCAACCCGGTTTTGAATTGTTGAAAAGCTTAGGTCTTTCGTTAGTGTGTTTGCGTGTTGCCACTAAATAAAGAAATACGATCATTTCCAAGAAGAAGAGGGCGAACATCAATATTTTCGTTTAATAAAAGATCTCAGAAGCCTCTATGCCTCGTAATCAATCAAATCAGCTATCAATACTAAACAAAGTTTCAATCGCACACAGTTTTTTTTTAATGTTATAAGTGACTTTAATTTTTACAACAAAACATAGTTGCATGTTGACGTGTAAATTAGATTTTTTAATCATACTTTATTCGGGTTTATTTGTGGCCATTTTTTAACAAGATAAAAACTGTTTCATTCAGCTATAAAAATATTTTAAATGTAGTGAATATTTTATGGATAGACAGAATCAATGAGAAAAACATGGAAAAGCTGAAAAAATATGTATATTTTCTTAAAACACGGTTCCCATGGCAATCAGTACGCGAACACAAAAACTTATTCCATAAATTAAATCAAACCACCTCATACTTATAATATACATCATGCGAAGAAATTTGGAGAGGAGGAACAAAATAGCCCTTATTCAATATAGTCCTTTATGGACTTGGCAGCATCAACTGTAATTGCTTTTCACTTTATCCAGGTCCATGTTCAACTCCTCTTGCTGTAGTAGAAGTGGCAGTGGTTACCTCTGCTGCTGGCATCTGCGCGTAGTGGGGGTGGGTGGGCTAAGGTGTTGTTGTTGTTGTTGTTGTAGGGCTTAACGCCATTTTTCAGCACACGATAGGCTATACATGGCGGCCAGTATTAATGGTGGAGGAAGAACCGGGAAAACCCCGGAAAGAACCACCGACCCACGAGAAGCTACTGGCAAGCTTTCTCACATATCTACATTGGCCGAATCCGAGACTCGAACCCACGCAGACAGAGGTGAGATGGCAGTGATCCGTAACGGACAGCGCTTTAGACCACTCGGCCACTCGGGGCCCCGGCTAAGGTGTATTTGTGTTTTTATCTTAGGCTTCTCCAAAGAAGTGTGATACATTTCTCTCAAGTGAAATAATTCTGCCTTAATGTCCTGTTATACACTAAGAGTTTTGTTCACACTCTTTTTCTGTTCACCCTTTTTATCCTTTTGTTTGCCTTCTATTTTCCTCTTCTTGTTGTTGGGCTGTTATTTTTCTCTTTTTAGCGTTGTAAACAATCTCTAATTCTTGCTTCTATTTCTTTTAATATCATCGTAAGCAGGCAATGACGGAGAAGGAGGTGAGGTGGTACTACCCATAAAAAAATATTGCGAAGAAGATAAGAACTCGCGTACAAAATCAAATTGAAGTCAGTCTCCTCCGGACAGCAGTTGCAGCATCGCTTCGAGTATAAGAAGTACCCAATGCAGTCGTACCCCAACAGAATGTTTTCATTTCAGCCATGTTAAAATATAAGCACACTGTTTCCGCACAGGCACATCAAAGAAACATATATGGGTATATTCTGATCGCGTATGAAATTCAGGGATATACTGGTGTGATTGATGATAGAAATGACATTGTATTAGATAATATGACGTCAAGTTTTACTCCAAAATGTCATCAGCCTTGTGAATATGTTCATGTTTAATATTTAGTATTTGTACAAGATGGGAAAGGAACTAACCATAATCCCCCTGTTCATTATTATTGTTCAATATTTAAGCGAGCAAGGCTTATTTAAAAGCAACATGTTGATCTGATAAAAGGTGTTAGCAAGTTATGTGCGCAAAATTCCTTAACTTCTTTCTCTCCCTGAACCCAATTTGCAACCTGACAAGAAATCTTCAGTTTGTAACAAACTGGCTACTAGAATAAAAAGCCTGCCTCAAAAGATATTACGACTGCAATTCGGCTTCTGTGACTCTGTCCATATATTTTTCATTCAAAACAATATTGCAGTCATTTTAGTGAAATAATTTAAAGCTAGGTTTTGGCAGAATTTGTAGCAAACTCCCTGAATGAAAACAAATCTATCCCACTTGACATTTGTTAGTATTTGTTTAGCAAAATTTGCTGCAGGGGAATAGGTAAAATAGAAAATCGCTCTCGCCGAACATTCACAATTTCACTCATTTTATGAAATGCAGGACGACCAATGAAACGGTGACGGGAGTAACGACAGTGTGGGGCTGGCAAATTTGTAATATTTGTCACTATAAATGATGAATGAAAATTTACCTGGCGTGATACAAAATATGCTTCAAATACAACCTGCTAACAGTATTTAGAAATCTTAGTGAGAGAACTGTACTGACTCGAAAGGAAAACCCATCCCGGTTAAGAAGATCAGAAAAATGAAGACATAAAGAAAGAAAATATGGACTTATTTTTAGAACGTATTTTTGAAATTTCATTGTGGTTCCTACTAAAGAGAATACATATCCCCTCAGCAACAACCCACTACCAAAAAAACCCCAACAAAAAACAAAAAACCCCAAAGAAACAAGCAAACCAAGCATAAAACGGAAGTGTCTCTATCTCTTGGGTTTTTGTGTTTTTAAGTATGGATTAGACATTCATACGTACAAAAAATATATAATAAAGAGATCTGGGTTTTGTTTCACTTCGTAATCCGTTGAATAATATATTTTTTTCTCCAAGTGATATAGGTGGTCTGTGAGAAGGGCCAATTTGGGTTTCGATAAATTATAGACTCTCTCTTTCTCAATCATTGAGTTTGGCACAAAATTATATCCAAAATGTAGGATAAACAATTTAGATGTACTTCTTTCAAACTTGAACCGTGCATTTCACAGACAGAGAGAAAAACTCTCAAATATCTAATAAAGTACACTCAGTGACCTTTCCCTTGGTGCGATGTTGGGTTTATTTTCTGCACTACAAACGATGAATTTTTTTGGTATTGCAAGAGTTTGTTTGTGTCATAAAACGTGGAAAAGAAATATTGTCATAACAGTTCTAGGTGAAACGGGTAAGCCAAGACTAAGTCACTTTAGGCTGGCAGAATTGTAACATTTGTAACATAAAATGTGAGAACAAACCGGGTTTAAGCCAAATTCTGCCTTTCTTTAGACAATGTAGAAAAGAATAACTGTGACCTTAACAGCAATATTTTGACGCCGCGTATTCCGTAATCCAAGGTCGAGTCAGTCCTAGAGTTGGCAGATTTAAGTCATTGTTAAATTTATATGATGCTCAATATTTAAAACCAAATATGCTGCCAGTAACATATACAGCAATTTATAGCGAATACGTTAAAGTTAGGATGGTCACAATCATAAAACTTCTCTTCTTGGGCTTCATACAGTATTTAAAGGATAAACATGTTGACAATTTTAACATTACATTTCCTCTTGTCTATATAAACCCACATAAATGGTAGCATAATGATAATTTCACCTTGTCACAATAAAGACTTATATTGTGTTTATATGGCCTTGCTCCTCAAGTACCAAAAAAATTGCGGCCTAATGTTAATTTCCCGTTTGACCCAATCATCCGCAGATCTTTTGTAGCATAGGATTCCTCTTGTCGCCAGATCTCTACACTATAGTGCTTGGATTTAGATAAACGAGGCCACTTACTAACCAGCCTTTTTGGCCTGGACCTTTCAATTTAGTAGTAGTAGTAGTGTATATATATATATATATATATATATATATATATATATATATATATATAGAGAGAGAGAGAGAGAGAGAGAGAGAGAGAGAGAGAGAGAGAGAGAGAGATTCATTGTGGTCTAATGCGAAATTATCTTCATGTGCAAAGCTTACACGTACAGACGGGAATATGTCTGTCGTACATCTTTTAGTTTGCTATTCAACAGTCTGTAATATCTCGGAAGGGAAAATCGTACAACGCATCTTTGGGAAAATTTATATTTTTCATGGACCTTCAACAATATAAGGAATGAGATCTTTGTAATTAAATAACGAACCACGTTTCTAACAGGTATCGCCCCCTAAAAATTCTTCTCTTCCATGTATTCAAGTACTGACTTATCAACTTGTAAAATCGGCATTGTAATAACAATTCCATCTTCAATATGGTGCACAGCTGCATCGTAGTTTCGTGTACAAACAGATGGAGTAAAGCATCTAGTTTGCTGTTTCACAGGTGGGTGTGATTGCTACACTAAGACTTTGTCTTTATTGTTAAAGTTACAGTGTTATTGCCAATAAACGTGCTAGAACTATTCAAGCATTCAACGTCAGTACAAATGTATCGTAGTGCAAGGTAGAGGGGAATGGGGCGGGGTAATCCCAAGCCTTAAGATGTTTGTGGACCATGTTAGAAATGTGTTTTCAGTTTCAGTCATAATACCCAACTTTGTATAGCTATTCCTCTTAAAAGATGGTTCACGGCATAGTTATGTTGTTTATTATGATATACACATGATCATTACACTTGGAGGCATTCATTATAAATTAAATTCTTGATAAGGTGACACCCACCTGTCAATCATACATTTAAGATGGAAGTATGTAAACTTGGACCACGCACTGACACGTCATTTTCTACCATCTCTACCACTGAAGATAATATATTGCTCAAATTATTAAAGAATCTGTGAAAATATTCTGTATCATGTCGTTTCAGTACCACGGCCGGATTTTCAATGAGAGATATGTGCTAGTAAACATGGCAACTGTGAGACATCAACTCACTAAAACAGTTTTATTCTTAAACCTGTGAAAACTCAATCTTGACATAATTTTTAAGATACACACTTGTAACTGATTTACCTTGAATTGCTTTTTTCAAATTTTCTCCTTAACCTGTATTATCTTAATATTTCATCACAATTATATATCCATAAAAATTCATAAATAACTGAATCCATGAATCCATTAATTTTTACTTATTTATAGACTCTTTTCTATCAAATACATACGTAATTTAAAAGCTAGTCGCAGCAATATCAACAGAAAATTGTATTCATTCATACAGTGAAAAAGAAAATACTTAGTATTGTCGATATTCGGAATCCAGTTTGCACGCTAGCTTTTTATAGGTTACAGCGCATTACCAGGGACGCAGACAGGTTTTTTTACAAGTTGGCCGCAATCTTTGATGCTCAATCAGGAAAAGGTTTCGCTGGCTGTCCATGCAAACGTGGACGTAAACGAGGGAAAACAGGATCCATGAGTAATAGCGCCTTGTGTGAGATGGCTTTGGTGGCTTTAACACTCGCGTCCGAGTCCAAATGCATGTCTGCGGAAAAAAAAAAAAACAACAGGTAAATGAACTCGTAGATCGGTTGGAAACTTGAGAGGAGCCAATTGGCTCGGTAAAAACGCACCAGGAGTCATCAGTGATGCTACATCGATTTATCAGAGGTTGCCGCGGAAATTTCGCTTGTTGTTTCATGAACATGTTGAAAACATCAATGATGCATACGACGAAAGAATGTCTCATACCGATGATTAAATCCTGTTTTACGCGAAATTAATGCTGCTTTGCAGCGCGTTGTAGTAAATACAACCTCGACCGTTACCTTTATGATTACCTTTTCGTAAACAAAACCAGAATTTTATGTCACCGCGGATGAATCATGCACACTTGAGATTGCACTAGCGTAATTGCGTGTGTATTTTAGTTGGCCCAATATCCAATCAAAACCACTGGGTGGTCTACTCACCAATTACTTGCTTGTGTTTTCAATAGATGATGGAGCAACCTGGAAAGAGGTTGAACTTCCGACGTGCGTATAGCACATTGAATCTATCAATCAAGAGATGCGAGGGAGGATTTTGTTACAGGCCCAGAAACACTCTACAATTTTTATACGCGAATATGTGCCCACAGCTCTGCCATATCAATTTGCAGAATTTGTTTACAGCAGTTAGTAATTACTAACATTTATGACGATTTTGCACCACTCGTTGACGAATATCTGCGTCAGAGTGCTGTTAGATTTTGCACCACTCGTCGACGAATATCTGCGTCATAGTGCTGTTAACAAACCCTCGTATACACTGAAATATAATCTTGTTAAGGGCCAAATAGAAACTGAATAGTCGCGACCGCGTGCCTCTGCGTGTTGCACCTGGTCAAGGCCATTACATTATTAATTGAAAAACAATGATATACCCTCAAAGTTACCGACGCGAGAAAATAACCGAAGCGGAACAACAACTGCAAGATGAAATCACTAAGAAAACTGTTTCACTAACGAAATACAAATGTGTATGTGTGGCTGTTGATGCTATTTGTTGAATTGCCAACGCTACTGCTTTAGACTCGGCTGTTGCTGGAATCATGACCACTGCAACTATCATAGGTACGCCAATCGGAATTGTTGTCGGAACTATATCAATAGCAACCAATGTCTTGAGTGGATGTGGTAAAATAATTTCGATACGACTGTATTCGCCAATACGTATTTATTCAGAGCTTCTCGCAGCAGCACACGCTAGTTCCAAGATAAAACCATTATCATAGCTGAATTCGAGATTGTGTTGGCGGAAATGGAAAAACACCGACGAACTCGTGCACAGAGATGGAACCATGGCGTTAACTACCCAAAAACAGGTGATTGAATTACAGGGAGTGAAAATCGAGTAATTGTTAGCCAGCAGATTGGACACATATTTAAGAACACTAATAAGTTATGAATATTTACTTCGTAAAATCAATAAAGTAAATGACTGCAGCTCAACTTCGACTCACCTTAACTAATATCAAGCATCTTAACTATCCGGACTTCACTTAAAACGCAAGTGGAAGCGTGTTGATGTGGCTGGTCTGGTTGGTTTATTTTTTCTCTGGTTGTTGGCGCGATTATTTTTTTATCTGATTTATTGTTTATTGCCACACAGTGTATGCATTTGGGTTTGACGATCAGGGTAAAAGAAGTAAAATCTTGGGGTATGGAAGGCGTTGCCCTATCTAAGCTGCCGAAATCTAAAGCGCATATTGCAATACTACTTAGGGAGGCTGGATCTACCAGTTGCCACAGGTCTACCTGCTCTGATAGTATGCTGTTCCTCCCTCACAGTGGTGGACTCGCTCTCGAGAGCCATTGAGCTATGGACCTGGAGAAAGTGTTCCTGCTCCCCCACGGGGGCACACCATGCTTTACACCTTCTGAGTTTGGAAAGATCACTGCTACTCCCTCACAGGAGGGCGAGCCTCACTTTGCACCCTGCGGACTTGAGAAGACCATGCTCCTCTCTTCGTGGCGGAACTTGCTTCATTCTCCACCTCGGGCCGTACACATCTTTAAAGAAACTGATCTCGTGCACTTCTGGAATCGACGAGTTTCTACGCGAGAAGGGCTAGGTATTCCCTTTGTAGTCCAGAGAGAGAGACCCTTTGTGGGAGCCTGGATATTGAGATGATGACGAGAAAAGCTAATTCCTCCGCACATTACATGAACAATCGCTGTTGGTGAGGTCCCATACCTCTTTAGGCCAGAGACAGCAGAAAGTCTATGGCGTGAGACCTGTAACTAAACCAATATAAGACTAAAGTACTAAACACATTAATGATCAAGAAGGGTTATAAAAATGATTTGTTTTTTAATATGATTAACAGACAAAAGCAAAAGCTAAGCTGGCGTGTGACTCCCTTTTGCGACACAAAACTCAACGCAAGCGAAAAGAATAAAGCACTGACCAATGTACACTAATTTTCTTTTAAAAAGAGGGATGTCTGACAAGGAGTGTGTTATTATAGTTAGAAATATCCGTAGAGTAGTACTATGATATTTATTCCTTTTGATGAACACTTCTCCATAAAGGTGAGTTTTACTTTTTCATTTATAACACGTTCAGGGAGAGATGTGAACACGCTTTCTCGGATAATTTCCTTGAATCTGAAGCCCACCACAGTGTGAGTAACTTTGTGTAAATTATCGTTAATGACTCGCAGATTTAATTTCTGATATGGATGTTAAATCATAATCAGTTCCGATATGGTGATCGATAACAATACGCAATGCTAAGTGTCCTGCGAGTGAACGTGATACCTTTTCTTATGTTCGATTCGTTGTAAACCTCTTTATTGTGTGTATGTTATCATTCAAATTCCTTTAAATACCAGTCTTCGTTAAATCACAGTAAAGATAATCAGTACGTCTATCTTAAAACCATGCCCTAATGGTTTCGAGATAAAAGAAAATCATATCAAGAACGTATGTGCAAATGACAATCCAAAATTATATTTCCCTTCATTCACATATGCAGACAGTGAGTGACCTTGGTGCTTCTGTTTTCAGGAAAACAAGAAACGATGATCAAATCGAGATATCGATTGAGGACAAAGAATTTCTGAACATAATGGATAGTCATTCTAAAAAGATCCTCATAGGAAACTGGGTCACACCCCTTCCTATGAAGCTAATGAGGGTACATCTTGCAAAAATTATTCGAGAGCTGAAATTCCATACAGCAAAACATATGAAAAAGAATTTAAATATACCATGTGCTAACTCTGCACTTGCTTTGCTTTTCTTTTCGAAAATATACAAATTATGTTCAGTTCTAATAATTGTAATGGTGCAAACTTTTGTAAAATAATATGTCTGTAGCAAAATGTCAAAGTGTTTTCTTTTGTGATCAGTGTGACACATAAACATTCAGACTGATGTAATGTCTAGTCACGCAATAAATTCTTGACTGCGAGGGATAGAATCTGTTCTGCTTGGGGCATGAATTGAATTTTAATTTGGAGTTTAACAGTTAGGAACAGACAAGGGTGCAATATTAATGTAACATGAGACAATATAATAATAATGTGGACTTATTACAGCACCTAATCTTTAGAAGCTCTAATCGCTCTACAATATTACATAAAAACATATACACATCTACAAAGACAAGATTACAACACAAACGCCATGAAATTACACAACAAATGCATGCAGACAATAATGAAGGAAGTAAACATTTAGTCTTCAAGTATGTTTTTCTAGTCGAAATAGGTGATATTTAAGCACTCTTGAAGGAGATCACAGCGTCCTTGTGTCTAAGATCAATTGTCAATTAGTTCCACGTAGCTGGGCCCTGGTACGCAAAAGAAGGTTGTCCGTATGACTTCGTTTTAACAGTGGGAACAATGAGAATACTAGTGTCGGAAGATGAGCGTAAGTTTCAAGATTGGGTATAAACATGGTCGAGGTCAGATAGGTATACTGGAGTAGAGTCATTCAGTGAAATGTAGCATAGTGAACAGATTTTTTGTTTGAGTATGGATTGAACGGATATCTAGTGAAGGTTGCAGATAGGGGTGGGGGTTGGTGTCCTCAGTTCTTCGTACTCTAAGGATAATCCAAGCAGTCATGTTTTGAACTTTTCAAAGTTTCAATAGGAATTGGGATAAAAAAACAACACAAACGTCGATAATTCCGTGCAACTAGTTTCGCATTTAATACATGCTTCTTCAGGCACAAAATGTTTTGAAAGAAACGGATGACGTCTTTATAGTCTAAAATAACAATTACGTCATTACGTAACGTCATAAATACTATGCATCATCATAACAATTATATATATGACAGGATCTATAAGATACACGAGTCTCTAATGATACCTGAATCAGTAAAATAATAAAATAAAATAGAGACAAACAGTCATACATACAATTATTTTGTTATAAAGGATATACAATTTATCAATTTAAAAGAAAATTATACAATTTTATATAGTGCATTGGTATTAAGGCCATTAGGATACAAAGTATCTAATTTATGAATCCAATAAGTTTCTTTTAT
>JAECUM010060627.1:0-28410 GCA_016617855.1 Megalonaias nervosa
TGGTCCTAGACTTCCATTTCTGACACATTGCATATGATAACTACAGTATTCATTCACGCATGTTCTGTTACACGGAGACGTATATCCAATTTTGAGCCAAGCACATTTGTTTTGTGTTTCAATCATATACAAAAGATTAATGTTCAATTAAATATATACTTGCCCTAATTATAATATGGAGGAATTATCCGTTATTGAACCTTCCCCTGCTAGATTTGACCTTGACAGACTATCAGAATATAAATTTAGTACTTCGATGCAGAATCTGGCATTAATGGATGAGGATGTAACCGAACGTATTCGTGAAGCAAAAAGGAATTTCGTGACGATGGAGCAGTTCATGCATGGTCAACATTCAGAGTTGGAAATGTTACTAATATGATGAATGACAAACGAGGAAAAGTAATTATTAATCACCTTGATAATCAAAAATATTTTATTTTAATAAAAGTTATTGTAAATACAGAAGAAGATATTTGGATTATTCGTGATAAGCGTGTTCCCGTCCGTGTGCAGCCCGGGGGTAATATTGTTCTTTTGAGTAATAAATCTAAGCCCGGAATACTTACTGGTATTGATAAACCCTACTATATACAGAGTTATCCAGCAACTGCAGTTGTATATGGAATATTTCCGCTAAATAATAAACCTAATGTTGCGGATCTTAAACCGATGAAAATATCAAGAATAAACTGCGTAGCTGAACGAGTTACAGAACATTTTACAAATGCGATACGTGGTAATGGCTTAACTGATTTAAGACGTAAAAAAATAAACACATGGGCAGAGTCCATTAAAGATGCTGGTGCATCTATTAAGGATGTTACTGAACTAGAAAAGTTATTAAGATTTCCAATAACAGTAAAAACACTAACCGGAGAGATATTATACGAACCAAAATATATAAAAAATGGAAATCCTATAACAATCGTTGATCATAATGCACATGCATGGACTAATGCTGTAACGATATTTCCACGAGATAGAAAAGTTAAGTTTTATGATGGTGATATATTTGATTTTATTAAAAATATAAGTAAAAGCGACCCTGTGTCTGTTTGGTTATTTCAGAGTTCGGAATATAATCATTATGATCAATTTGTACTGCCTAACGGTGATATTTATCGTACAGAATCTCTCCATGAGGAAATGGAACATCTTGCATTGAAATATACCTCTGATGATGTCATAGTTGGACAATTACTGAATAACTGCTTTACCGTACCATCGGTTGCTGCCCATTTCGCTCAGGAAAAAAATTTATGGAAAACGACACGATCAGAATTCCTTGAAGATGTCAAGAAAAGCTGTATAGAATATGGTCACGGTGGGTTATAGAACACCAATTACAACCATGGTGATGTTATCTCGGTTGATATGGTAGCGTGTTATCCTGGGAGTTTTCTTGGATGTGGAGTATGTTCTAAGTACTTTAAGAGATTCGGACATCCTACACATGACATGACCAGGGTTGCGATAAACGGACCCCTTCCCATGGAAGGACCAGATTTTGACTTAACCGGATTTGCTCATGTAGAATCATTCGAGTTTGCAGAAAATCTCCATTCGATTACTTATGCTTGGTTTGGAAGACATTTTTCAGAGCGATGTTGGGTTCCAATAGTACTATTGCGGTATATGCTTGATGTTGGATTTTTAATATCGTTGAGAGTAACTGAAGCGATTATATCGTATAATTCACAGAAACAAGTTTGGTTACCAGAACCGAACAGATTTAATATCGATGATACCAGAAAAGAATTCCCTGATATTGATGAAGATCATATTATTAAAATAAATAAATGCAGAAACGAATACGATGAGAAATTTACAAAAGATCTCGGTAGAAAGATAATCGGTAAATTTACTCAAGGTGGTTCATACGATTATAAACGAGCGTGTACAAGATTGATTATGGACGACGCTGAACTAGATTTTATAATCGCTGATACAACTGAGAAAAATACGTTTATAAACAGATGTAATGCTTATTTATCAGATGGAACGAAACTAGGTACCATTGTGAGCTACCTTGATAGCGACTCACCACAATTTACTCATTTAAGATCTTCGATGTTAGCTTATGTTTCGATAAACCTACTATCGATGATAAATAAATTTCCTCATCACGCTGTCAGAGTCGCTACGGATTCATTTTATGTACATAAAAAATATAAGGATTTATTAAAACTCGGTAATGGTGAATGGGGGACATGGAGAATAAAACAAGAAAATATATTTAGTTATTCTGAATCTGCAGATATTGAAATTGTGGAGATATATTACAAAAATAATAATCAAATATTAAAGTCATCTGCACCATCTGTGTATGATCCTGTATCTAGACATAAGACTGTTTATCTTAATGGGTGTGGAGGGTCAGGTAAAACAACTCGTGTAATTAATTTATTTATAAATAATACATCAGATATAATTGTTTTGACACCTACACATAAACTTGCTAGAGAAATAAAGCAACGAGGAGTAAAATCGTGTACATATCACAGTTTCTTTAGATGGTGCGGAGACACGTGGACTCCATCGCGGATGGGTGAAAATATATACCTAAATATATTATATGGGACGAGATATACACGGTGTCGTTAGAAACACTAAAAACATTTCTTGATTGGTTGTTATTGAAGAATACTGCTGTGATTATGTGCGGCGATCATGGTCAACCACCACCCTTTGTTGGACAGTCTCCACATGAATGGCTGAAGAATAACGTAAATTATTATGAAGAAATAAATGATGACCATAGAGCTATCGATGAACCGCTGAAGGAATTTAAAAGATTAATCAGGCTTCAGCCAGACAGAGTACAATGTGAGATAATGCGAGGAGTAATTCCAGAGATTTCTATGAATGAATTTTGGACTTCATGGAATCCCGCTGATTTAATAGTCGCGAGTAGAAAGATAGTTCGTGATGAACTACAGGATAAATTATTTTTGTTACATAAAGAAAAGTTTTCAGATCTACCTGTACCATTATGTTATCGCCCCTCAGATACTCGACGACAGAATATTGATGTTGAAATTCCTGGTGCCTTGGTTCCACCAAGGGTACAGAATCTTGTCTTGAATGATATTATTTTAGTCGATATTAATGTCGTTGAGAATGCGCTGAGTATGAATAAATCGCCGTGGACGTTAGGATACGCTATAACGATTCACTCGTCACAGGGATTAACTATAACTGATACTAAAATCTGGATTATAGATGATAGGATCGAGTGGTCAAATTTAGTATATCTCGCCGTATCTCGAGTCAGGAGAATATCGCAACTGAGTAGAGTTATTGTAGATTACGTAATAACTGAAGAAATCGCTAACAATATCGATATCAATAAAAAATTAGTCAGCTATAAAAAATGTGACAAAAAAAAAATAATCGTGATTTTGATATTGATGTTGAATTTATTATAAAACTAAAACAACTACAAAATAATCATTGCGCAAGTTGCAACTGTAATATGTCATGGCAGCATTCAAATAATAATCCAAGACAATTTACCGTAGACAGAATTAATAGTGATCTTGGTCATACACGTGAAAATGTAATGCTGACTTGTCTTGAGTGTAATCGACGTCGAGGCTCTGGACGTTTACAAAATTGAGCTTGGTGGTAATTGTGTATCCTCAGGAATTACTTGTAATTGTTCACGTACAAATCAGCGTTGAGGGGCAGTAGAATCTAGTCTGTATATTGGAGGTCTACCAGTGGATCTAACCACGCTAGAAATTTTATGTGTAGTCACGCTCCAGATAGGATCGGTTGCTCTTTTTTTACCACCTTCAAGTTCGCCAGGTTCATATAAATATCTAGCTGTAACATTACCTAATACTGGTTGAGAGAAAGATTCATGTCGTCCGTAGCCATTGGGTATATATTTTTTTTTGATCGCATTAGAAGGTTTCATGGAAGTTGCACGAGTAATTTCATTATTCAACGCAGCTATCACACTCGGTAATCTTGCACCCCATTCACGAGATCTATCTTTGAAGTCAGTAGATATTTCCTTTGCATATTGGTATCCGAATAACCGCTCGGCAAGTGTTCTATTAAATCGTTCAACGATTGCCTGATCATGATGAATTTCAGTATGTCCTCGTCTGATTTTAACGTTGTGCTTGTTCATCAACGATGATACTACTCCAAGAA
Organism: Megalonaias nervosa; assembly: GCA_016617855.1. Lineage (NCBI taxonomy): Eukaryota > Metazoa > Mollusca > Bivalvia > Unionida > Unionidae > Megalonaias > Megalonaias nervosa. The sequence goes on from JAECUM010060627.1 coordinate 4,168, forward strand.
ATTCTTTACCAGGATCAACTTGTAATAACCGTGGCCATCGTAGACCACCACGTTGATAAATGCGCTCAAACACAGATGCAACTTCAGATGCTGTCTTTGTTGATAATGGCTCCGCTTCTTTGTATCTACTCGCAACATCAACGACAGTTAACGCATATCTATACGTGTATTGACGTCTACGTGTTTTAATGGTATCATGTGGTAAAAATAAAATATCTGCTTGATGAACTTCATTAGGAACGCTAACATCAAAATGCGCGTACTGAATTCTTTTAGGTGGACTCAGGAAGATTTGCCATATTGCCTGTCGTGCTAACCATGATGCAGCAACATCATGTGAAACTTTTGCTGCTTCGGCGAGTTTACTAATTGCTGCCTTACCTCTCCAGAATCCTCTCGGGGAATAATAAACAGATTCCATTATGATAGTTATATAATTAATTGCCAGCCCCTAACACTAGTTTACCTTTCATAGCAGTTTTTACTAGAAAACTAGCTATTTTTTCTCTGAGAGATTTATTAGGTATAGAATTTAACGCGTGAATCAATTTCACATCCGCGAGATGTCGGTGTTGCAAATCCTTATTTTTATACGCGACATCATGAACGTGACATGCTTGATCAATCTTATTTACTGGATACTCTCCGGGTCTTGGTTGATCTTGATCATCAAGTCGGATATCGAGACGAGTTCCTGGGCCACAATAATTATATCCGGGTATATGTTTCTCACCGGGATATTTAGCCCACGGAGTTCCTGGTAATTTTCCTAACGAAGCAGCGATATCACCACCTGTCTTTGTTCCTGACTTAGTCATGGAGACAAATTTATATTTCTTGGTACCACATTTCACACACTTGCCTGTAAGTGCACGTCTTTTATTTTTTGTTGTTACTGTCGTTAATTCAGTAGTATGGGTAGGTGCTCTGCATCGAACACAATATAGACTCATATTATTTATTATATGGATATAATTGACTTTTCTGCAACACGAAAACAAGAGCCAGTAAAGCACCATCCAGCGTTACCAAATTCTATCAGAATGATTATAATAGGCCCATCTGGAAGTGGAAAGACGCAATTATTGCTTAATCTAATAATGCGATGCCTGAAGTGGGATAAATTATATTTAGTAGCGCCATCTGTAGATGATCAGCGATGTTACGAAGTACTTAAAGATTTTAATGAAAACGCAAAATCGTTACATGAAGGCAATGTCATAGACTTTATTACTGATATTGATGAAGCACCATCCGTAGATGATCTCAGGGCCACTGGCCCTCATGGATTCATTAATAATTTAGTAGTGTATGATGATGTTATGCTGGACAAACAATCAAATCCAGCTAGAATATTTTCATGAGGTAGACATAAAATACAGACGTGATTTATGTTACACAGAGATATACACAAATTCCAAAAGTAATCAGAGACAACTGTAACATTTTAGTTGTGTTCAACGGAGTAGATAATCATACGCTGCAGAATATTTATTATACTTGGTGTTCAGGCGACATGGATATGAATAAATTTAAAAATTTCTTTTCAAAAGCACAAGCTACTCCCTTTGGTTTTATAACAATAAATTTACACGATCCAAGGTCAAGATATCGCAACGGACTTGATACAATTTTTGGATAAAAATCATAGCAGCAGTAGAGCTAATTTAGCTGAGTGTGGTTCTCCAGTACTCATTATTGATAATATCTATATGGCTGTTTAATTTATAGCAGCAGAGAGGGTGAATGACATACGTACGTGACCAGATTGTGAAAAAAATCTGGTCAATTAAAGAAGTTTTCATTATTAAGACAAAAATGTTTTTTTTTTTTCAGCCTTCGTAGGAACCCTTAATTTTCAAAAATAAGGTCTCCTACGAAGTTGTAGGGTTCACCCTCTCTGCTGCTTAGGTAGATGGATGGATAGATGGATGGATGACTGGACGGATAAATGCTATTATTATATTTGATGTCATATATATTGTTGTCATGGTAAAGTTCAAAAAGAAACCATTGAACATATTAAAAGCAGGATGTTATACAGTATGCGCTAACCGAATCACTGCCAGATAAATATATGTAAAATCACTCCATTGTAGTATGACTGTTATTTTTGTTTCTAAAACGATTGACACTTATACAATGCAAAATGATACCAGAATATAATTTGACTCGAATCATGAAAGAGCATTCCATTTGCTCGCAAAAAGAGCCAACAATATCAGCATAGCAATAATAATTGTCTGTCTTTATTTTGTATAAAAGTTAGCGGAAAAAAAGAATTGTATCGTATTGACTAACTAAATAATGAAGAAAAGTGAAGTTCAGGCTGGTAAAGTTATGCTTCGGAAAATCATGATATATTTGCATGATTCAGCAATTAACTCCTTTTGGAAGAAATTTTATAATAAAAATAGTGTATTACTAAGGATTCTAATAAACTGCGTATTTAAAGTGAACAGTTTTGCAGTTGGTGTTGATGTAAAATTAATTGCTTGTCGTCGCAGAAATGTCTTCAGGTCTTGTAGGCATGAGTGTGCGTCAGTATACCAGCAGATGTAATTGATTCATCGAGGTTTATTTTCATATGTGATTTGTACTGTTTTTGTTTGATGTTGACTAAAATAAAATTGTCTCCGTTAATACACGGTTTGTTGTTGACTAAAACATTGTCTCAGTTGATATAGTCAGCGGCCGTTTTATGGCTGTGCTGGCCCGGTGCAAAATGAGGACAAAGGGCACCCAAAATCTAATTTCTATATCACTGAAGAAATTCTGTGAGAAAACAGGGATGGTTTCAAAATCAAATTTGTGTTTAAATAATCGGCTTCAATTATAATCTGTTTACAACGAACTCCAACATTTTTGCCCCCCCCCCCCAGCTTGCGATCGGACCTTTTGCACCTCGCTAAGGTCGGTATTGATATAGAGTTGTAGAAATAGTAACTACTAAAGCTGTGTATTGCGAAGAAAGCAAATGTATTACAATATGATGCATTAGGTACTTTTTGTATTGCAATATATATCAATAAGTATTGGCAACATTGATTTTTGCTTATTTTGTTTCTTTATGGGTAAATTAACTTAATTCGTTCTTAGATTTTGTTAAACAATAATATGATAAAATTGAAAATGCAGCTATGCATGATAATTATGTCAATAGAACGTAAAAGTTTACGCTGCTGATTTTTTTTTTAGAGGAAAACAGAAACAAAAAAAGCCCCAGAACCCAAACCTCTAACAAAGTAAAACTTGTTGTTTTGTGTTTATCACAAAATATTATCATATTGCAAGAGGAGTGGCAAGTCAACAAAATTGTCTTATTCTATTGGTGCATCAGCTTCTCGATTGGTCAAAGAATTCAACTGCCTACTTCTTTTTACTTATACCCTGGGTGGGATTTCTGTGTTGTTAAATTTTCGCAAAGTTACCATTTTCGAACTTTCTGCGTATTTAGTTTGTACAATTCTGGCTTCAGGTGTCACGCGTGGGCATATGTTATTGACTTCCGAGAGGTAACATTCTTGCGCTTCCACCGTAAAAGTCGTTTAAAGGCCGCTAAACATTAAACGATGTGGACATTTCTCTAAATACGCTTTTATTTTTTTACATCCAAGATTTCTAATGTGTAATAAAAAAACACCGGTCCATTAAACAATAATATACAAAGATTAATTATATCTCCTGAAGTACCCCTTATCTATGCAACAGATGCGACATGTAGATACATAAGGCAACTCTGTGAATAATGAAAGGATTTTGTGTTGACATAAAGCAAAACATTTTTCCTAGAGATAGATTAATCTCTCCCCCCCCCCCCATGTTCATGAGCAATCAAAACGAGGCTGTATGTTCTAGTAAGGGTATGAAAGTCTTTTGTAATTTTAAGTACATTATACCAATATTTGAAAATACTGTCATGAAAAATTATATCTTTTACTCGCATAAATGCTGTATGTCAAAGTGTATGCAGTATGCACTTATATTTGGAATACATCCACCACCACCATCACCAATTCATACATTTGGAATACACCCACCACCACCCACACCAAATTTTCTGGCTTAATATTCAGTTCATTTAGCATCGTATTTCACAAATAAAGAGGAAGTGTTGAACGCAAGACGCCTTCTGTGTAGATTTTAAATACTATTATATTTGGCGTAAAGCTATTTCTCTACGGTATCGTGCGTACGTACTATAAGGAAGCTCAGTTTCGTAACTGAAGCTCGCATCATCAGTATAGACGGGGAAATCCCACATATATCCCCCAACTTTACCGAGAATTCCACGACAATGGAGTGTAAGCATATGATTGGCTGAGTCGTCGCCGAGATGTCGCATCGGTGATAACGAGTTAGTGGATAGAGACGTAAATAGATTAAGAGTATGTTCCATCTATGGATCTCTCTCCAGCTACTTTGTTTTATAAAAGTATTCTTTTTATATTTGTACTGTATTTTCAAAGATGCAACTGTTAGAAAGACTGCAGTATAGACATTAACATATTTCCTAGGTTTGCTTGAATGAAAAGAAAAATTGCAGTCGATCAGCTCATACGTTTTATAAAATGCGATTGGAGTTAAATAAAACTGTTACCTTTCATAGGAAGGTGTAATTTGAATACCTGCTATCTATAATGCAGTCTTCGGGATTGTAATTATAGAGGTTGTTTTAAATCCACCATAATAAACCCTTCCTCTTATTAAATCCCACATGGAGAAGTGTGCAGTGCATAGGATCACATTTGTTCGTCCTTCCGTGCATCCGTTCTACAAGTCCTTACTGTAACTCTTATTCTAATACACATACAAACACCATATGTGTAGTGTTGGCGTAATTTTGTATAAAGTGTGTTATACACATTAATTGCTGCCACCGGCTTTCAATTTTAATGAAGCTGAAAATCTTGTGCGGGCTCTAATTACTGTCAGTTTTCATTTATTAACACCAATGTCGCAATATGGACGCATCTAAGAATAAATGTGTGTTGTGAACCCCATACCACCTGTCCACCAACATAAAAAGTAACTTATTATTCTGAACTACATACTAGAATTAAATTTAACGTTTATTAAAATACTGACTCATATTGCACAAGCGGAGTGCACCTAGCGAAGCGAAACAACTTTAGCTAGGCATCTCTCTCACTATTTACTAAATTAAAATAGTGTTTAGATCACGCATTGTCCAGAAAACAGAATACTAATTTTGGTTTTGGCATTCTTCGCTTTATTAAAATCATTTAACGAATTTCATAAATTTAAATTTGCAATGAGCACGTATGGTGGGTTGTTTTTATTACATAACGAAAACTACTGATTATGTTTGACAAAACCGCATAATAGTGTAGTGAAAATTACATGAAAATGCATTTCGCTACTTCGTTCGTTGCACCTTTCCTTTGCATGATGCCATGGCGCAATTGGCAATTTTATAAACTTTAATTATATGTGTTACCTATAGAAAATTATGATGCAGGTATATTATCCGAAACAAAACAGAACCATGTGACGAAAATTTTAGTTCTTATACTCAGTAACATCTTAATCGTAACCCGTTTACTCCTCCTTCTCATCACAAACTTAACCCGAAAATATTCTAAGGTTCTTTTCAATATTCTGAAAACTACGGCACTAAAATGGGGGAGAGGGCAGGGAGAAGGCGAGATGTGTAATTTAGTCGCCGTTTATTAGAAGTAGTAGTTATATACTCTTATCCGAAATAATAATAATTAGGACTTTGTATAGCGCCTAATCTTTAGAAGCTCTAAGCGCTTTACTACATTTGACAACATTTAAAAAACATATATAATGATATGATTACAAAAATAAAAACAAACACCACGAAATTAGAAAACAGAAAACTGTAAATATTTAAGGTAAGGAAACAATATTAGGTCTTTAAGTCTGTTCTTGCAGTTGAAATAGGTGAGTTTTAAGAGCGCTCTTGAATGAAATCACTGTGTCTTTGTGTCTAAGTTCAGTGGGCAATTCGTTCCACGTTGCTGGGCCCTGGTATGCAAAAGAACGTTGTCCATATGATTTCATTTTCATAGTGAGAATAATGAGAATACGAGTGTCAGAAGAGGAGTGTAAGTATCTTGCTGGTGTGTACACATGGGTGAGGTCAGATAGGTATGTTGGACTGGAGCCCGTCAGTGAAACGTAGCACAGAGAACAAATTTTGTGTTTAATTCTGGATCGAATGGATAGCCAGTGTAGGGTACAGAGCAGGGGGGAGGCGTGCTCTGATCGTGGTACTCTAAGGATGATATGAGAAGCTGTGTTTTGAACTTTTTGAAGTTTCTGGAGTAGATATTGAGACGAACCAGACAGAATTGAGTTACAATAGTCCAGTCTTGAAAGTACTAAGGAACACACAAGTGTTTTAGTGGCATCAACTGAAAGATACTTGCGAATGGAGCTGATTCGTCTCAGCTCAAGATATGCAGCCTTGCATATATTCATGACATGATGGTGCAATGAGAGAGTACTGTCGAGAGTAACACCTAGGTTTCGTACTGACTGTACGTCAGGTTAGAATAGATTAGAGCAAAGTTATTTACGTTTAGGTTAGAACTACGTTATTTAAGTTTAGGTTAGAGCTACGTTATTTACGTTTAGGTTAGAACTACGTTATTTACGTTAAGGTTAGAGCTACGTTATCTATATTTATTATTTTTTAGTCCTGACAGGAAATATGTATGGGAAGTTCGGAACTTGCTCACGTGGAGACAGCATAACGACGGGAACCCCACCCCACCCCAGTCAATCTACCCATACGAAAATTTGGTTGATAAAACTGAATTTAGTAGGGGTTTATTATTATTTATATTTTTATGGGACCAGAACATACTGCATCTGGAAGGAGGCGGGTTTGGGATCTTTAATAAAATCTTTCGGGTTTTTTTTCTCATTTGCACCAATGTATTGAATATCAGATCTAAGTTAATTGTACTGTTAAATAAACAAACACGGATGGATGAAGTTTGAAAATCCCTACATTGAACTCTCGGCGAAATAATATTTTGACAAGACTAATTGTCCCGTATGTATCTTTTCTATGACAAATTGTATAAGAATCAAGGTCAACGCACTGAAGTAGTTTCAATGAGGCTTTTCACGTCATTAAAATGTAGACTTGTGGGTAAACTGTTTGATAGTCATTGATCTGTGCGAATAGTCTATCAGATTATCACTATCTAATAAATAAACGTTGTCGATAATGATGATGACAATTACGGCAATGATGATAATGTTGACAAAGAGGATGATGATGATGATTTACATTTACAATGATAAGAATATAAATAGATGTACTTGGTTTGTTCACATACTGTAGAATCAGGCTGAGCGTAGCATCAGCCTCGTTTGTCCAACACGGAGAGAGAGAGAGAGAGAGAGAGAGAGAGAGAGAGAGAGAGAGAGAGAGAGAGAGAGCAATTCTCGCAGCAAGGACGACTGACAAACAACATGCACATTAGGGTTAAATTCTGCATGTATTTGATACTGCTACTGAACTACAACAGACTGCAACTACATGAGGATACATTGTTTGCTTATGGTACGGTTTTCATTGAAATGAGTAGGAACAATCACAGAAAGGTTTTATGAGCAGGCAGGCGATTCTAAATGTACTGTATTCATGTAAGCTTTTGTTTGAAACAGTAAATAGGGCATCAATGTACTGTCGTATTTATGGAAAGGAATTGCTTTGCTTCAGCGTTGTAGACGTAAGTGCTACCATCGATCCCAATCGATGGTTATTAACAGGATAGCATTTCTCTTTACTCTCCTGTTAATCATGGTTACTCTCTTTGGAAGTGTTTTTCATAAAAAAATATTGTTGCTGTTTCTCTTCAAAACCAGTAGTTATGTTACAACTTTCGACAATCTCTGATGCAGTCACGGTAATGTAGTAGCTTGATTTGTTTAAAACATCAACACGGCTCGCCGTTTTAAAGGAATGCGGAAATGTTAATGAAGTAGTCGAGTTGTGACCAGGTTTAAATTGTGTGCTTAAGAACATGGGACATAACCCGTCTACTCAAAAGCATACACTGAACACAGTATCGTCCCTTTTCATATATTTAAGCGGCACGTAAGTTGGCTGTCGGAAGTTATAGTTGTTTTTATGTATATTGCTGCTGCATTTGCTGTAAAGAAAGCCCCTTTGTCAGTTTGTCGAATATATGGTACACAAGTGAACTTGTGTGGAATCAGTTTTCCTTCTTTCAGTTACTGTGACCTTAACTTTTGACTTTTTAAACCCGAAATGGTCAGAACAAGAACAAGACCTAGTGTCACTGGTTGCTCTCTACTTAGCTAAACAAAATCAAACTTTACTAGAGAACATTATCATGGTTATCAAATCGTAGTAAAGTGTAACACGATCAATATCGGATGACTTGTAAAGAAGAAGGAAATTAATCTCAGTAATGTAGTTTAGTGGTCATTATGACTATTGCTTTCAACTCAGAAACGTTCATCTGTAGCACTTTGGTCATACATTTACTCTAATCAGTGACCATGAACCCATGGAAGCCATTTTCAACAATCAGAATCAAGACCCTCTTCTCGCGCAAGATTCTAGATATGACCATTGACAAATTAGAAGCACACAATCCCAGTAGTTTCCAAGCCAGCTGAAATAAACGCAGCAGACTACATATCACATCATCCCAGAGCTGGAACTAAATGCTGTAAACATACCCAGGTTGCTGGAGCTTATGTTCAATTCATATCCGTTGACGCCCTACACAAGGCTATGTCAATCCAAGCTTATGTTCATTCAGTTCATATCCGTTGACGCCATACACAAGGCTATGCCAATCAAAGCTTATATTCATTCAATCCATATCCGTTGACGCCATACACAAGGCTATGGCAGTCCAAGCTTATGTTCAATTCATATCCGTTGACACCATACTCAAGGCTATGGTAATCCAAGCTTATGTTCATTCAAGTCATATCTGTTGACGCCATACACAAGGCTATGGCAATCCAAGTAATTCAGTTGGCTACTTTAGAGGACCTGGGAATTCAACATTTATCACATCAATAAAAATCGGAAACTGGAAACATTCATACAAACAAAACCAAACCCTGGAGACACTTGAAAGACTTGAATGTGAAATCACGATCGCTCCAGTTACAAATGGCGGTGTCCTACTTTGTGAGAAGAAACTAGTAATACAGAAAGGGTTACAACACAGAGTAATACAAGTAGCACATTAGGGCTATGAAGAAATAGTAAAAAAAAAAAACAAAAAACATAGCTTCCTTGTGAGAATGTCTGGTTTCCTATTACTGACAAACAAATACAGAAGTTCTGTAAAAGTTCTATACCATGCCTTACATCAACGCTGAAGCAAACGGTGGAGGCACTAAAAGTGCATCTTCGCTAGCCAAGGTTCCGATAACCCAATTTACACCTTGGCGTATCGAGCAGATATTTCTGTGCTTCGGGTCTGTGAATTTCATTGAATGCGGTGGAAAGTCACCGCATCCAATCAAAATTAAGTTGTTCAATTTTGAATACTGTTTCTACATGATCGAGACAAGGGAACACACAACTTGATTGGACTGATAAATAAGCAATTTTCCAGTGCCTGTCCGTGTTGTATAAATACCTTTCACTCAAATACACTTGTAAAGGCTTCCTTCTGGTACTCTGTCATACTTTCGATGTTAAACTTCCAAAGTATCATTGTTAGGTCAATTGCCCCAACCATTTTCGACCGATATACAATGCATCACGCTATTGGTTAGTTGGCTTTTCATACTAATGGAGGCAACTCATGAAATCTAATAGATGTCACTAGGACAAAGCACCAATATATCTGTTCGATCCGCCAAGGCGTAGATAGGGTTATCGTATCGGAACCTTAGTTAGCGATAGCTGTTATCCCGGTTAGACAAGATATTTTCAGTGCTTGGAATATCAGAATTTATAAAACGAATAATGAACAACCATTCAATGGACACGAGTTTACAAAGTTTGTAGAAGGGCACATGATTCAAGCATAGAAAAATACAATTTTTATGGTCTCACGCCAATGGCGAAGCAGAATGGTTTATACGAAAAATTGGAAAAACAATAAAAACGACTCCTTTAGAGCAATAAAATTGGAAAACAATAAATGTAACGTTTTTGCTCAATTACATAGCACCTCATGCAACAGCTAACAAAACTCCTGCCCTGATGCTATTGGTATGAAAGATGAATATTAAACTCCCAAGCACACAAATCGAATCACAGCTAGAAAGATCGATAATGAGAAATATGTAAAATGAACATCTATTCAGATCGAACTAGAAAAGCGACGAAATCAAATTCAACAGTTGGAGACAACGGTCTGGTGCGACGAGAAAAGTGGGACAAATTTTTAATTCCATTGACCCTAAACCAGATGAAATTATCGACAGAAAGGGATCGATGATAACAGCGAGAAGAGACTTATCAGATCACTAAAATCATCATTCTTTAAGAAGTACAAACACACCCAAAGTTACACTATCAAATGACCAAACACACGATTCGATAAGTCTAAGAAGGCTGGAGATGCATATGAAACAAATCCAACATCTGATTTGGCATAGAGAAGAAAACCGCCTGACTACCTAAAGGATTATGTGTGTGCAAAATAATGCAAAACTTTAGAAGTACAAGGACTAAACCCAGGGAGCTGTAAGCCAACTTCACCAATTGTAAGTTGACCAATTTCTACAAAACCAGGAAATTAAGACATAAAGCGAATTTTATTCTGCAAATTTTAATCGTTAGAAAATGAATACCATCAATAAGATTGGGGGGAAGTATATTGAACTCATGTTCAATTTAAATATATAGAAAAGGATTGTTGTGTTTTAGAAGCAATGTAATAATATAATGCAAACTTTCCTTTTGCTGAATCAGCAACCTAGAGACCAGAGACAAGGCTGATAGTTTGGGAGCCAAATGTAGGTTTGACAAGTGGGTCAGATGTAGTATGTGTACCAGGGAATAAACGTGTCTGTAGAAACAGATCTTTTGAAGTACTGGAACTAGAAAGGTTTAATCAATAGTTCTGTAGAGGATATCATTGATGACGATTCTATTGAATAAACATTTAGACAATTGACCTGAAAGACATGATTTTCAATTTTGGATCGAAGTTAAAAGGCAAAGGTGATGATTTGACTTCCTCATGTCGTAGAGGATAATTGGCTGTATTTCTGGACAGATGTTGGCTAATGTCGCTTCCCACTTTGATAAAACTTCCACACGTCCTACGTACTGTCCACTCGATTCAGCAAATATTTTTGTCCTCAAGCACATGTCCAAGAGTAAATGAGCCATAGTTTCTAAACTACGCCATTGTTTTTGTTTTGTTTTGGCAATCGGTTGATTCTTATATTGTGAGGATTAGAATCTTCTGTCATCTCGTTCAGTGCATCATCATTTAGTGAAATAAATCTATAAATCTCTGAGAATTGTTCCTTTCTTATTCTATATCTGGACTTGCATATGAGGTCTGAATGGCCTTTGACCTCTTTCTGTCTTGTCCTTGCTGTGGCTTGGAGGAAAGATCAATAATGTCTACAGGAGTTTGTAATTAATTATAGTGGTATCTCGGCGACCAAGGAATGCTTTTTCTGTCTGGATCAACAAACGTTTCTATTGGTTTCATCAAGGCAACTTTAGGACTTTGTTGTTGGTGTTTTCCATGATCATTTTTCCACGTGGTCTTGGACTTGTTCGTTGAGTATTTCTACCACGAGAGTGCTGTGATCTGCGGCAACATTGAAAACTTGAGGGGATGAATACTATTTATTTCAAAGCCACTTCCTAATGAGCTTTGCACTCTAATCAAACGGACTGGGGGTACTTCTGCAAGGAAAAGGCATATAATCATACCATCACTACTTGAAGTTAAATGAAACTGATTAGTCATAGTTCGATAATTCTTGACTCCTCCGAGGAGTCACCCAGTATCCAGGGATAATTTTCCACGTGTTCCAGAGGGTTGAATTGACTAGAAGAATTGTGACGCATAGAAGTGGCCATCATTGTTATTTCTGTTGGTATACTCTAACGAGGGATTAGGAAGACGATAGCCAATTCATCTCTTCAGTAACAAAGTCCACAGTTGTTTATCTCTTTCTTGCAAACATGTTTCCAGTCGCTGTTCCAGTTACACAATTCATCAGAAAGATCTGAAAGACAAAGGACAAAGATGAATTGTTGTTGTTTATGTTTTTTGGAGTTTTTGCTGGAATAAATTGAGAGGAGTGGATACATTATTTAATGTCATGTTGGTGATTTCTACTTCATTTTATAGTCAATTAATTGTAAAGCTTCAATCCAAGAATCGAGACTGGGGTGATTGGCGGTATCATTTTCAACGGACGTCGAGTTGCTTTATACGATATTTTCACATTTTACGTGCTCTTTGATCAAGACTGCTTCAGATATCGTACACCATTTCGTATTTTTGGTCTTTGCCAAAGTGGGTTTTGTTTTTCCAATGCGAAAAAAAAAATTGGTTAAGAAATTCAGTACCTTGGGTGTCAACAACTTTGTTTCAAGACCATTTTAAAGCTTTCACTAACTAGGAACTTATTTGCAAAGTCAAGGGAACATCTTTAGTTGATATCGAAAAAAATTAATTACTTAATACAAACATTTGTGTACGAAGCTAAATGGGAAAAATCTGAAAAATGTATATGCCTTTGAGGATCGATTCCTGCCACTTTGGTATGAATTCTTTGAAAGTTTTGTCAAATGGGTTTGTGTTACGTGTATATCAATTGTTGTTGTAACAATCGTACATCCCAATGTTCATGTGGTATTTGCGTTTACGGTTAATAATTTTTGTCACTATTTTCCTGACATCTTTTTCGCAGCTGTCTTTACTTCTTTATATTTTTTCTGCTGAAGAGGATGCCAACAATATTTATTTACACAAGATTTCATTATTTTCTCGTCTTGGAGTAGGATACGGTGTCCCCAGGACTGCCACACTTGTGGACAACAGTATTTGAACATAGTGAATATGAAACACGTCTACTTTCATTTCGTTTTCTCTTCCATCCCCTAAGGCTGAGTCTGTCAACTTTGGAGCTGCTGCTACCATTTGTGTTCTCTTCGATTTTCATAACATTGCTGAAACCTCTCAAAGGAGATTTGGTCGTCTTGTATATAACTTTCGAGTGAAACAGTTGAAGAGTTAGCAACAATTGTCCATTAACGTCTGTAACTTTTGGATTTTGCCAACATATCACACTGAGTCCTGTATTTATTCAAAACGAATTATCACTATCGAGTTTTAAAGCGTAGTATCACAAATGTTAAATAGTTTCTATATAAAACCGGCATTTATGTGCAAAAATTGTATCAGAGTAAATTAGTTTCTGTATTAGCTTGCATGACCCGCTTTATATATTTATTGCGTGAAACCGAGTTACAGGACATGAATAACATACCATGTTGGTTGATTTTTGTTCGTTTTTTAAAATTTGAAGTCCAATATTGTTTATATAAAATTTTTCATTGTTGTTAGGCTCTACAAAATGTGTATTCACTGTATAGTGAATTTAAAAATAATAAAATGATGGGATACAAGCTGATGTTTTATCCTATGCCTTTTTGTGTATAGTAGATGCGGGTGGCATATTTTTTTCATAAATTTTAAATGGTCAGTCGTGGCTCAGGTTTTTAGTGCAAATGTTAACAACCAGTGTCTCGTGGTTTTTTTATACAAATTTAAAAACAAGTGTACTGAGTTGTTTGTGTCTTCATAAATTTTGAAGACTTTTGCCAAGGCGTTTTCATAAAATTTTGACAACCAATGTCCGAGGTCTCTTCAAGAAATTGTGATGACCACATCTTTCCATAACATTTTGGCCAACAATGGCATAGGTGTTTAAGTCAACTGATCTAGGTTGTTTTCTTAAAATAATCGAATAGATCTGGCTCGGGACTTTTAGTAAAATTTTCATAAAAATGAGAAGTGACCGAAGTTCTTTAATAAAATATTGAAGACAGGTGGTATATTCTTTTTTGTTGTAAATTTTGAAGGCCAGTAGAATAATGGCGTCCATAAAATTTTGTAGGATATGAAATTCTTTGTCAGGGTTTAAATCGGTTTAAAGTGAATGAAAACTGCTGAACCGGTTGAAACTAGATCGAACAGGTTAATTGGCATAAAACCTAGGTGTTTCCTACTACTTTGCTCCAGTTCTATCGTATGGTGCAGAAATATAGGAATATATACAAGGTAATGTTCTTGAAAGGGTTCATATCGGTTTTTATCAAAATATTTCAGATGTTAAATAGTTATCAGATGATGCCATTGTATATAGTGAATCGGGGAGTTATTCTTAATATACTGAGAAACTTTAAAATTATTATATGTTGGTTAAAAGTGTAAATTCCAGCAGTAAGAAAAATTTCATTTGAATTGTATCTTACATTTTGTTTTTGGAGAATTGAAATTTCATGGGTAGTGTTATGTATATCTATTAATTTTTGTAAATTTTATTCAGAACTGTGAATTGTGTTAATTGTCTATAGCTAAATTTTGTATACGGGTATAAGGTTTTATTTTATGATACTAAGAGTATAGATTGCGTACGATCTATAAATAAGCGCTTACGTAGGCGTTTATAATTATTACTAATAATATTAAAAATAAAAACTGTTCAGGGTTGTGTCCAATTGAACAGATATGTCATGTCAGTTCTTACATGAATTAAGTTATTTCCCACTGGCTGGGTAAGGTTATGTTTTTTTTTTTTTTTTTTTTATGATGTGAGAGATTTTCAATATGTCACGTAGCAGTAGTAGCAAAATGCATTTTTCACCTCTTACGCCTGTATACAAGTTCCTAGGACTGGACAATTTTTTCATTCTTATTTCTTGTATTCTTCTTGTAACATCATATCTGCAGAAGTATTTTCTATTGTGTTTAGATATTATTTGAGAGGAAACATTTGTTTATATTATTCATTGGAATTACAAAGTGCTAATTGGATTAAATTGTCATACTGGGACTTACACGAATTATTCAAAGGAGTTCTGGACATGCCATTTTGATACACCAGGTTTGTTGGCAGACCAATACATTTGAGAGTCTGAAATTCATTCAGAACATTCGATTCTTTTGGATATGAATATAATTTTTTTAGGATTACTTGGATTCAGTCTATAATACTGTAACTTCCTCTAACATTTTCATTTTATAACTTTGATAATTAAATTATTTGTTAAGTTTTACAAAAATCGATGGTTTTGCTAATTTGTGTTACTTAGTTTATGACCATAGAGTCGTAACAGTAGGAAGAATTAAATAACTTACAGAAGCACTTGGTTTCAGACACCCACCCACTGCTGAAACAATTTGTAGCATAAACGATAAATATACTAATTAATTTGAAGTTTTGATCTATTTATTGACTTGGGAGGGTGTCAATGGTTACAGTTTTATAAACTGTTGCCTGCCAAATTATATATATATATATATATATATATATATATATATATATATATATATATATATATATATATATATATATATATATATATATATATATCTCCTTCACTGCTTCTGTCAATCTTGAACACACACACACACACACACACACACACACACACATGGAAACAAACAGACATTCTAGCACATATATTTGACTGCTTTCGATCAGCAACAATGCAGCAGCCAAAAATAAATTTTGCGACTCGATTTGTCCAGTTACATCTAATCAGATCCAAAGCAATTGTTTTTAAACCCACCAACTTCATACACAACTGAAAACACAAATCAAAGGCTGACTTATATTTAATTGCATTTATTAGTAATTAAATAAATCTGTACTAACAGACCATGTGTCAAAAATAATCTTGTATATTTCGGATTGAATCATGAAAGAATTAATTAATGAGAATATGACGTCATCCATGCGATAAATGTTTATTATACCGAACAAACAAGATGAGTTTGTATTTACAGTGGATCCAAGAGTTAATTATATTTGTATTGGAAACAAGGCTCATAATTAACTGTGCATGAAACGATCAATGAAATGAAACATTCAGCCACTTTTGAGGATAAGTAACAAATGTGACTTGAGTTCTTGTGAAGTTATTTAGATGCCTGGAAGCCACAAGCAACTACAGGCTAAAAATCAAACAAAGTCAAGAAAACAAAAAACTGGTCCAAAGCAAACTATCAGGGCAAAACGATATTTGGGTTGTAGAATTCGCTTGGATGCATGCTAAGACCATGACAATGCTGTTATAGCTTGTCCAGCTCTGCAAGATATCTGAAACTGTACCTCAGAGAATTTTCACGTAAGCATCTCAAAATGTGGCAAAATAGCGAATCCCGAAATGATTTCAACACCATTTTCATCAATATTGAGAGCAACACTACTCGTTCGATTTATCATAAAAAGTGTGGTCTGTATACATGTAACGAACCATGTTGCCTCTGGATTTATAGAAGAGTTCATTTGTGACTAAGCAGTTATTGGAGCGAGCGTTGAGTCACATGTAAGCAAACATGGTAATTAGACACATTATATCACAAACATACATTAAAAAACAATGTAAATTAGTTTAAAGAAAATAAGATGATGTTTGAATTAGGTACATTTACATTTCAAAACGTTCAAAACGTTTATGTTTAAATTCACTGAGCTACAGACACGGATATCATTCATGATGTTGAGATGAACGAACTATAACAGGTCAGGTGCAATCTCCTGATGTTGATACGTTTGACACAGTTCCAGTCCAAGCAATCACTCTCTGGAACTCGTCTTTCTGCAGATCTAATTTCATGTGCAGATGTACACTGGATATCACAGCCTCATCTTTGGAGCCTGGGTCTAGTTTGATACTGTCATTGGAAACAAGTCAATGGACGAGGATTCTGATTCTTATTCACACTATAAATCAGACTGGTCATCAATGGTTGGATTGTTATAATGTCCGGTCTCGAGATAAGTTTATGTACATGATGTATGGATTTGGATCAGCTAGAGAGTGAGCATCATTGTCCCGGTCAGTAAATAGTGGCCATGTTATGCTGAAATGAGGATTTAAAAATCACGGTTGTTTCTTTTCTTCAAATTAAGACAGTCGCATTTTTAAAAATTTAAATCAGATTTTTACAAGTTTAAATAAGATATTTTCATTTTAATTAAAGTTTTCAGACCATATAATACGATTATATAATGAATACAAGAACAGATTTAGGTTTAAAATTTATTTGACGAATATATACATAGTTCATAATGTTATATATTGATGTATATAAAATGCAAGATAACGACAATCGCTACAATTAAGTTTAAACATACTTGAAATCACTTCATCATAACACTACATTTTCAATGCATATTTCTGATTTAGGATTGGTGCTTTGTGTTTAACAGTTTAACAAACTCATCATGTTCCATAGCTGATAAGGCAGTGTTAGTGGAATAAATAAAGCAGGCCACTTGTAAGTCTGATGTCTGCATTACGAAGCTGTCAATGCCAGGACCTCGCTTAAGCTTACTTCTGTAATTTTGACTGAACTGGAGAAACCTTTAATTTTCTTGATACCACAGAGGTAATATAAGTGACTGGTTTCTCAGTTACCGGGTTGGCTTCTGTATCTCTGCTGTATCGTCTTGCTGTAGAGTTCATATTGCTATACCATGGCAAGATCTACAGCGTCGTCTCTATTAGATCACATCGGTCCGATCCAAAAAACAACCTATTATTACAATAACCAACACAGAGCTATTCCGGAAATCAGGGAACTGAAAAGTTAGTAAACCGATCAAACCGGACAGCCATAAGTTAACACGTCGTCAAATATAATGCATTCATTCCTTTATTGCCGTGAATTTTTTAATGTTGATACGAGGACTATGATTTTGTAGCACATTGAGAGACAATCAGTATAATGTAATTGTGTTCAGTTTTCACCAGTGAAGACTAATGAATCCACAACGGAAGTCGGAAGATACCTGTTTTGGATATATAAGTATGCAAGCCTGTCAAGGGTGGGACTTTGTCTGTCGGTCTGTCAGTCTGTCTGTCTGTAGACTGAGTTTAGGTTTACACACATACACACACTATATTTCTGTACAACCACACGCACACACACACATGATTGGAAATGGTAATAAATCAATAGAATGTTGATGTTCTGCTACAATAAGTGTGTGTGTGTGTGTATGTGTGTATGTACTGGAACGCAAACTTGATATCAGCAGTAAAGTACTCCTTATAAAACACTGCTTGTGATTCGTCTGTAAGACCGTTATCTTCAGTGAAATTAACCTATCATTTCATACCTCGTAAAAATTATATTTAGTATAGTTATAAGTAAACAGACATGCCAATTATCCAGTTTATTTAATAAACCTTTTTTAAAAATTGGTCATATAATACTTGCTCTCTCTCTCTCTCTCTCTCTCTCTCTCTCTCTCTCTCTCTTGGGAAACTGTACGCAATCGAGGCAATCTACGGTCGAAATGGTGTAGGGGTTGGTGCTTACAGACATGGCGATGGGTGCCATTTAACCGCTGACCAAGGTTCGAACCTCCGTAGAGTACCAATTAAAAATTCTCTAACCTGTATGATAATATTATTTATTCGAATTTATAACAATTCTGTTAGTACTATCAAGCATTCTCCTGTAGGGATAGCACTTTCCGTTCTGTTTTGTGTATATTTGTAATTCTCTATAATTAATTATATATACCTTGATTTCTGTCTTAGGAATCCAGAATGACCGTATACTTAGATTAGAATCAATTACTAGTCGACATGCGTGTGTGTCTGTTACTTAGGGATACCGATACCGCCAACTCTCTAATATCATTTTTTGGCGACGTGCATGGTCGAGATGGTGTAGGGATTGGTGTTTGCAAATAAGACAATGGGTCCCAATTACTCGTGGACCCATGTTCAAACCATGCGAGAGTACTAATTAAACAGTCTCTAACAAGTATGATAATAGGACACTCTGCCGATTAGCCTGAGTAATTGTATAGATTTTCAAAATTTGTAATCTTTGTCCATGCACTGTCACGGGGTTGTTTTTTAAATTCCAAAAAGGACGTCTTTGCCATTGGGTTAGAAATGTTTGACATACTGTTTAGCTGCTTTAAAAAGAAGGAGAAATTGAAAGCTGCAAACTAATTTTTAGAAGAAAAAAGATGTAAATTGTGGGCAATAAACCTATCGCATTCATTTCAAGGTGCACAAGCTTGCGTCATTTTTCCCCATACCCTTACATTATCTAAATAGGTACTATATCATACCAGCCGTACGTGCAAGGTGTGTGTATTTGTATCAGCCTAAACTCCTCCCACACTTTTTATGAGAGAGTACACTGACAACCTGGAATATCAAATTAAGTCATTGTGTATAAGTCCCCGTATTGTTTGCTCTCCAATTGGCCTCCCCCATCTTATTTTTCGAAAGAAGGCATTAATGATAGAGCCTCTTTCTGCACGCGTATGTTTGCGTAAATTTGTTGTTTTGCGCAACTGCTGCCACGGTGTTTAGGAAAGAGAGACTTCAGTACTTCAACGTGATTTGGAAGTTTTGGTGTTTTGTGGTTAAACGGATTTTGGTGTTGAAATAATTGTCTAATTTTGAAGCGGGAACAACGAAAATATGGTGTTTTGACGGGAGATGTGGTGTGTGATGAATCAGTAAATAATGTCAAACAATACCCGCATTTCTTCATTGTTTTGAATAGAAATTCTCATAAGATCACTCAGTGGCGTCACCAGGGCAGTGCCGGATTAAACCCTGTGGAGGCCCCTAGGCAGTCGAAATCTCGCCCCCCCCCCCGCAAGCTTGATTGTAATTTTCTTTCAAGATCAAATCAATTCAATATTATTTTGATCCGTTGTCGTGGGTCCCCTAAAAGGCGTTGGCCCATAGGCCGGTGCCTACTCTGCCTATTTGGTAATCCGGCACTGCACTTGGGGGGGGGGGGTGCGTGGGGGGTGGGAAGGGTGCGGACCGTACCGGTTGACACCATCAGAGGGGGTGACACCAAAATGACTGTCTATAAAATTTTTTAATTTTTTGCAGGAAGGAGGTCCATGGGGGTGACACCATGAGTTACCGCACTGGGTGACACCAACCCTAGTGACGCCACTGAGATCAGTGACTTTCAGTTTGTAAACCGCTCCGGTGACCTAGTGGTTAGAGCGTCCGCCTCGGATGCGGGAGGTCGTGGGTTCGATCCCCGGTCGAGTCATACCAAAGACTTACAAAAATGGTACTAACAGCTGCCTCGCTTGGCGCTCAGCATTAAGAGGTTAGTTTTAGGACTGGTCGGCCTGGTGTCAGGATAATGTGACTGGGTGGGACATCATGCTATATGTCTGCAGCATGATGCCCCAGTGCTAGACATCACTATAAACTGCCACACTGCAGACATCGTAGCGATATGACTGAATAATTGTTAAAGCTACGTTAAAAATCATAATCACATCACATCACTTCAGTTTGTAAGCCAGCTGACTTGTCAAGTTTGCTTTGCCATATGGCACACAGCCATTTTTTACCGTAGAGGCAAGTTGATACCTAGGCAGTTAGGAATCCCGCACAACAGGAGCTTTTTTGTCTGACACTAGGTCACACTTTTAAAACAGCTACGGGAATATTGCAGTAATCTCCGTCTGCACGTATCTCTGTCAGTCCCTCCTTTCATCTGTCCGTTGCCACCTCTCCCCTAAACCGTTGTGTGGAAATTTGCGAAAGTTGTAGTTACGTTGCGACTGTGGTAGCCATTTGTGTAAGTGATATCCCCGTCGCTCATACTACTGGGGTCCTTGGGAGGGGTTTAAGGTCAGATGTACAAACATTTCAATTACAAATAACATTGCGAATATTTTTTGGTCACACTTCAAGATATTCAGTCTTGGAACGAAGATTTATAATATATGTTGGTGAATTTTGCCACTGGACACCTTGCATATAGTCTCGAGGTTGGGTGAATAAGGGGATGGAGGTGGGGTGTGATTGGTATGATGTGCTTAGTTTAGGCAATCGAGTTAAAGCTTTGGGGATTTATAAAAGCAAGACAATGTAGTTATTCTAATTAGTAGATTTGTTTCGAATTTTTCCTTTTATAATCTTTAGAAGACGTGATCTGTAATTTTTGCAAAAAAGATCAAATTACTTTTTTTTTTTTAAAAAAAAAATCCCCACTAAAATATTGAATTAAAGCACACGACAACATACAATATAGACGTGCCTTTTCTGTGTTCATCTTCCCTTCCGTTAAATATTCAATCTTGAACTGGTAAAAATCTCATAAAAATTATGGAATTGGTCAAGAGAAGCCAATGACAAGACATAAATATATTGGGTAATTCTAGCTCACTAACCCTAAATACATCATTTCACACAACGGCCAAAATAGTTACAATTTAATTAGACGCCATTATTAGGCAAAGGTATATTGATAGAGGGATATCAACCAGAAATCTATTCAGGTTTCATTTTTTCCCTAACTGCATAATAGATAAAGACCGACAAGTTACTAATGATATGAGTTTATTCTACTTTGCATAAAAGAATAAAATGTACTAATACAAGGAATCCCTGCACAATGTGCTTCTAAATAGTTTCTTCTTAACATTGAATAAAATTGACCTCCCCATGATATTCATCTTCAATCAAATTATTATTATTACATTATAAACAACATAACAGTTGATGAAGTGGAATTTTATTTGTGTCTCCTTTCGCGACAATCAAATCACGAACAGAACATCTAATTGCAGAAAAAAAAACTTGGCTGTAATTTTTGTATAATTCCATAGAAAGGTTAAATGTAATGTATATCTGGACATTCTCATTTCGATAATTAAAAGCCTTACTTGAGTCCGCTACCGGACGGGACCATTTTTGCAACAAATTATCTTTTATCCGTTGCTGAAATGAAGACAAGAAGAGTTCAATATTTTCAACATACTGCGCGTGCCAAGCACATCCAGTCAATATCTCAATTCTGTCATTCATTTACTTCTTCATCTTGTACCATTTCAAACGTCTTATTTGCCAATTGACCAGTTTCAAAATTTAAAGGTATAATAAAAATTGGTATGCCTTTGTAAACTAGGAAAGATATTTTAAATTGTGTTCCCTTATTTTAAAAATCTGCTTAACAAATCTGATAATGTCAGACCACTCCGAAATTAATCTACTACTTTGAGAATTTAACCTTTTACTGTTCACCTATATTCTTTAATTTATTAATTCGTGAACTGAATTGGAAAGTTTTCTGCTGTTTTTATCTGGCGAAAAGAACCTACATTTTTCTTATTTTGCTGATTTACTTTCAAAATCTCACACTACTCCCACCAGTTTGGTTAAGGAGGTCTATCTCATTTAATGTCCTCTCGCTGCTTCCTAGTTTGAGCTGAAATGTGTTACAGTTTCTCTGTTTGCCCCACAATTTAATTTATGTCAGAATGAGAATAATTATAGAGTGAATATTTCACATCACTGGGTCTTCATCTAAAATTTATCAGAAATTCATCATTTTTATTTTCATTCTAAACAAACTTTGGGGAGGTTTTTAAGTGATTACTTCCCTATCGACACCCTTCTCATTATGTACTTCACTAATACCGACATCCAGCTCACAGCGTAACGGAAAATGAACTGCCCATATTAAAGTCACCAATAATAGGAAAACAGAACACTCTCGGCAACAGAGACATCTAACTGATCCTACACCATCATTAGCCTTGCATGAGTAATTTCTTTCCTTATTGCCGTAGTGTCTTCCATGGATAATATGAATATTACATAATTTGCATAATTTAAGTGATGATAAACCAAATTTTTTTTACGAAATGTATGTTTGATTTTCTTTATTGGGCAAAGTCATCTGTTTCATATATATAGTTATTTTCAGCAACATGATTTACACTGTCTGACAACAAAAAGTCCTCCATTTTCGACTATTTAAATCGCTTGCTGCAAATAAATATGCTTCTGGGAAGCGTGCAATAGCTCTGATAATTGTTCTTCTAACAATTGAAATCCATTTTTCTTTTTGTTCTGTTGTGAAGAATATGATATATTTATATGTAGTTAAAATGAATATACAGAATCCATCAGACATTTTATCTTTCATATCAAGAAAATGACTAGTTTTCTGATTTCAAAAAATGATACTTGCTTTATATATATATATATATATATATATATATATATATATATATATATATATATATATATATATATATATATATATGTATGTATGTATATCGTTACGTGTAGGCTCGTACAAGAATAACAAGAGAAAAGAGTGAAGCCAAAAAGCTTTGTAAATTTTAACAAAATAATTTATTTCCCTAGAAAACAATGTAAAAATTTTAAATAGGACTTACGATTTGTGAATATAATCCCAAATTTAATCCTAAGATTGAAAAATACAAGTCCTATCACTAAACAGTTCTAATTGTATGCGGGTTCGAATCTCGATGAAATTCCAATTTGGAGGCGATGACGTCAGATGATGTCTGTACTGATGGTAACAGATCCTTGATTGAATCACAGTTTATAATGTTTCCGTATAGAATTCCAGAATAAATTTCTACTGAATTTCTTTGTCCCAGAACTTTTTATAAAAAAGTACACTTGTTTAGTTTCGTAGAGAATAAATTATTAATTTCCAAAAAATAGAAAAACTTCAGAACAAGCCGGCGTCAACAATATAAAACACCTTGTACCCTCAAGGTGTCAAGAATACGACTGACTGGAAAGCTCTCGGAATGGGTATTAAACCCAACTAAAACATCATCCCATTCCCGCACGATGGGTCACGTGATCTTTTAACATTTGAACAGCGCAATAAAAAAATGCCAGTTATCACGTAGCTACAACAGCGCTATCTAAGAATCAAATTCTCACACTGAAAACATATATAAAAAAGAAAGACTGTTTACAGTTCAGCTAACATGCGGGCCGAAATGACCTTGGCAATAGCCAATTGTCTTGACTCGATGTTTACAAAATCTATGAACCAGAGTGAGCTAAAAATAGTGCTGAAGAAATATTTTTACGTTCTATACAAACAGAATTTACTGGAAAAAATATCGAATCCCGTGAAAATAATCATTGCAATAAAATGTAATGAAACAAAAATAAAATAAAAAAAGAATTTAAAACTAACACACAAGTAATTAAATTACATATACGTAACAATATATATATATATA
>JAECUM010060628.1:0-13580 GCA_016617855.1 Megalonaias nervosa
TATATATATATATTTGCAATTAAAAGTAATGACATTTGTCAGAGGAATATTGATTTACAGTGTTTGAAAAGTTTGCTTACTGCCTTGAATATGAAGGTAACATTCAAAAGTAGGAACTTGTACTAACTAATTATTAAAACTGAAAATGAAAAGTAAACATCAATTACGATAATGAGCCCCTTGATAACGAACGGATTATTTACTATTTTACAATGCACGAACTGAAAGGAACCTTGCAGTTAAATTTACATGAATTTCTTTCTGATGTCATGGGTATGCCATATATTGGAAAATTAATTGTGCTGCGTTTTTGTTTAAACATTCTTTGTTGTTAACAATTTAAATACCTTAGAAATACGTTTAAAGCTGTTTATTTGCATCTAGAACTAAAGAATAACAAACCGTATTCATTCATTTTCCAGATAAAGCCTAAATGAATGAGATCCTCGTAAAATAAAATGTCCCGAAGAACAAATGCATATATGTGATTTCGTTTTTATTTCAGGCCCACAACGTTACTTCTCAATACTCGAGACCTTTCCAGGCTACCACGGAGAACACACAAAGTTCTGAAATGATTGATAATACCAATACTTCCTCAGCCTGTGATGAGGATGAGATTACAAGAGATAGCGATCTGCGGTTCCTGAAACCGACAATTCATTTCGAGGAAGAAGTAAATGGTTCTCCTTACGTGCTTTCTGATAGCGCCATCATGAGGGAAGGATCTGAGGAAGAAGGTGACGAAAATGGTGGCAGAATACAAACCGAGGATAGTCCCCTCTTACAGTTACAGATTAAACCCTGTGTAAAATCAAATGATGAACATTTCATGGATAAGATGGCCTGGAATGAATCTGAGAACAAAATTTCAGTGCTTCTCGTAAACAGAAACCCAGAAATTAATGCAAATCGACCAGACTGCGAAAACATTCTTTTGCACACCATAGGCGAGGTTGATGAAAACATCCCGGATCATGAGAACATACTTATGTCAAGCGATAGTACATCACCAAATAACAATAATAAAACATGTGAAAGGTGCAATGTAAACCTTGCAAACGCAGATTCAGCCATGCCGTGCAATAGTAAAGTTATTATCAGAAATGCAATGTTAAATAACGACACAAAACCAGATATAAGAAACAGTTACCTTTATGAGGAAAATCTTGATCATTTCTTTGCTAACGAAGAAAGAGAAAGTTTTATTTAAACATACTGAAAGTGTGGACACAGTTTCATCTAAACATAGTGAAAGTGCATACAGTACATATTGTATAGTGAGTGGATATTAGGTGGTTTATTGCTAACTTTGTGCTAAACACAGACTGACTTTGACTTCTTGGAAAAGCACACTATGCTGCAACATAGTAACGTTCCATATTGTGCTATCAGTGTTTCACTTCATAAGATACTGGAATATTTTTGTGTAACATATTTGGACCAGGAACAACAGCACACGACATATATAAAATATCAGTGCTGGAATTGTCTGCAACTGCCAAGAATACTAATTTATCTTTTGTAAAAGATTTGTTATAAACGAAGCTTCTTATGACATTCAAATTATGTTAGCTTGGCGAATATTGGAGATAATCCACTTCAACAAGATTACCTTAATTTTTTCTATCATGGATTACTTGTTCTGTTTTGAAAGAGATGATTTCAGGTATGGAGAGTTAAGAAGAAAAAATGTTCCTGCGTGGGAAATGCAAATTAGTGTTTTTCAAGAAAATATAACAGTTTTATTACAGAAAAGAGTAGAAAGTACTTCGACACAATCCTAGAAAAGTATGAAAACATGCATTAGAAATAAACACAGCAACATTGAATAGGTTGACACAAGACGGGAAAATGAAAATTAGAGACTATTTAGCTAGGGTAAAAAGTCTTCAAGCCCTTAACAGCTTCCTTTCATAAATATCTAATACATTATTGACAAGTGGATTGAGTAGTACGAAAGCTCCTTTTATTGCATCTTGAATTATAATTTACTTTGCAAATGTTAAGACAATCCTTGTACAAGTGGGTTTCTATACCTAGCAAGCTTTAACTACGCATGTGCGGACTGATAGGGTGACTTCTCTTAGAAAGAATAAAAAACCCAAAAGAAATATAAATTAATATTCCGAGAACAATACTTTACAAGATCGATTCGAAAATAAGAGTGACTAAAAGGGGAGTGATAAAGACAAATGAACTGCAGATGATGTAAGAGTTTAGTGAGTCAAAGATAAAAGGATGACATTGGGAAATGTTATTCATCTTCAGTAGATACTCCTACGTGATAACGACTTAAATTCGTTATTAGTTTCTTTATTTACTTATTTTTTACGTTGAATTTCAACCGTTTGAAAACTTTGTTGTAGAGTATTACACTGGAGAGAAAGTATTTGTGTTTCTTCTCCATAAATGGCTGCTTAGAATTAGAATTCATGGTTACATTTTGTAAATAGGTTAACTTTTGAACAATGGTCCGTTGTTACATCACCTAGATTGTCCGCGTGAAATTTGTAAATGTATCTGATAGGATAGAATCTCCATTTCCTGAGTGTTTTATAACTTGATTGTAGAATTGAAGCCTGTTGTCATCAATATTTCAAACATGTACATTGAGTGGAGGATAGATGCGTAGGTTTTTGACAGGTATTATTATCGGGTGATTCATAATTCTGGGATATTTTCTGATTATAAGTTACTGCAATTGTATGGGAAACTACTAAAGAGGGTTTTGTTTTGGAATAATACTGCACGACCTTTGGGAGTAGAGCATTATTCCGAGAAAACGAGCTCATATTTTCCCATACTAATGCAGGAACCATTTTATTATATGCTCATTTTGTTATTCCACCGAAGGCTTAATTATGAAAAATACACATTAAGAAACAAAGTAATTAAATTTGTTGTATTCAAAATAAATACACAACCGTAGATTCATCAAGACACAATAACAATATTAATGCGCACATAGCACTGCAGAGCGACCTTTGAACTTCGTTTCGCACTTGATAGCAGTCTCAAAAAGAATTGTCGTTTTGGTCTACTTAAAATTTAAATTTAGAGTCAAAATTGTCAATGAATGCGCATTGCAACAACGTCTCCATTTCGTCTGGAATGGATGGATTTTATTTTTGTGCTGATCCAAGTTAATTCTGCTTCTCTAACTATGATGGACAATATTATTGGGGCAATTCAGTGCAGATTTTAGATGGAAATGTACTCGAAATTCCAGTACAGTTTCGGTGTGTATCAGGTTTTGCAGGACATGTCATTCGGATTTACAGAACTAAGAAAGTATTTTTGATGACATTTAAGATCCATAAATGTAAGTATATTTATTACTATTCTTATTACAAGCCAAAGACTACGTATGCTTACGTCCTGTCACTTGCATCTCGCTGTTAGAGCGACCCCATATATGACCAGTATCATACAGTGTGTCTTTTATCGTTTGCCTAATATTGTATCAAAATAGTTACAAGGGAAAAATTGCCAAGCAGCTGTTGTGTGACAGTTCATTTAGTCAGCGGGAATAATACTCTTTTCGTCGTCTTGGCTTATTGGCACTGAGAGTTTTAGTTTGCTACCAAAACCATATTTTTTTCTCGAATCTAGTATTTTGATAGACTTGTAAAATGGTTCGTCTCTGATAGATAAGCGATAGTCCTTGGCCTCAATATGATTTTGTATCCTCAAAGTTTTATAGACCCTAGAGAGCACTGGTCATAGTCTGAACCATTCTATTTGCTAAAAGATACGAATATTTCTCCTAAATAACTGTTTCAATTATCCGAACGGTATTTTCTAATACTGCGTCTCTCATGTTTGTTGTTGACACTGCGAATATCACGTTCATTCGTGTGCTTGTTTGAAAGGTTCGTTTCTGACTCAGTGAACTCGTCCACATCGTTAACATTATCATCTATATTTTCAAATGGACGAAGCAGCTTGTTTAGTTCATTCACAAACAAATTTAATCAACCAAAACCTAACGTTTCTACTACATGAGTGTACATGGTTTGCTTACAAAGTAGTTCCTAATACACTAAACTATTTTGGAACCATGGTATTGCTATGATGATACAAGTAAAGTATACAATAACAATGTAGTAACAATATTAATTATTTCTATAGACATCACTGATATTTATTTTCTATTTCAACGCTATGAATGTGTTGTCTAAGCTTTTATAGTTAGTTCTTTAATCCTCGCACTTTTTATACAGTCACACATACATTTAGAGTGTTTGTTTAATGTTGAATTTAACTGTAAATCCATCCTACTAATTCATTAATATTGTAAATTGGGGAATGCCCACTATTAAACTTCAAAATGAAAATGCCAAAAAATGCATGTGATTATAAACCATTTACAGATTTCATATGGAGACATTTGAATTAAATATTGAATATTGGTTTCTGTTTACACATGATTTTTTTTTACTTTTCATACAGGCAGATAAATAAAATCGTAAGTGCTAATATGTTGACGCTATTTTGAAATATTATTGCTTTCTATTATTCTTCAGAGGGTGTCAAACAGCTATCGTACACTTAAAAGGCTGCTTTTAGTCTTGGCTCATATTTAAAAGAAAACATTTTGCTATGCATATTCGCACGTAAAAAATATACCTGAGGTTTTCACAGTCAAGAATTATGCTCCAAACTACAGTTTGCTTTAAATTGTTCTCTGTGAGAATTTAATTCATTGCTTTCATTACTTCGAGTCAGGAACGGTGATGATACATAGAAAATGTTCTGATCTATATTTATTCACTCTAAGTTAGCAAATTGTATGGCAGTTTATCTTCTAAATTACTTTCTTATCCAATTTCCTTTATGTGTCTCTCCGGACTAAGGAGTGGCGTAGGAAAGCTGAATCCGTTAGATACATATTGAAAATAAAGTCAAGAACTTGCAACATGCATTCATCATCATCATCATCAATCCCTTAACCTAAGAGGTCGTTCGGGCACCACAGTTGACTTGACTACCAATTCTCTCCATCCTTTCCTGCTCTCTACTGCCCTTTGGGAATCTCCAAATCCCATACCTGTCCACTCCTTAATGTTGTCTTCCCACCTCTTTTTCTGTCTGCCTCTTCTTCTGCACCCTCGCACTGTGCCTTGCAAGATTGTTTTTGTCAGTCCAGATGATCTTGAGACATGACCGTACCACTTCAGTTTGTGCTTTTTTACAGTGGTCAAGAGGTCTTCATAGGATCCGATGGCTCATTGGATCCTGTTGTGGACTTCTTCATTGGTTACATGGTCAATGTATGAGATGCCCAAGATCTTGTGGTAGCATCTCATTTCAAAGGTTTGAATCCTTCTTTGTAGATCTGATGTGAGCATCCATGTTTCACAAGCATACAGAAAGATGGATATGACAATCGAGCGCATCAGCCTTATTTTGGAACCAAAAGCAATGTTGGTATCTTTCCATATTGGTCTCAACCTTGTTATTACTGCTGTTGTCTGGGAAATCCTGCAAAGTAGTTCTGGTTTGGAGCCCTCATCTGTGATAATTGATCCCAAGTACTTGAAGCTTGTGACTCATTCCAGCTTCTGTCCCCTGACCTTTATTTCTAAACTGATGTCATTGGTGTTGTTTGTCATCAGTTTGTTTTTTTCGGCCCTAATCTCCATATCGTATGCTGTGGAAGTTGTGTCGAGGCACTCAACCAAGTCAGCCAGTTCTTTTTCATCTCCTGCTAAACCATTAATATCATCCGCGAAGCGAAGTGTGGTGATTGTTCATCCTTCGATGCTGACAGTGCCACATGCAACATGCATAATTGTTAGCTTAATACAAATGTTTCTTGTGAAATTTTCATAATCGTTTGTAATAGTTTGCTATTAACAATTGATTTCTTTCTGGTCAAAAATGATTTCATGTTTTCTAATAACAATCGACTAAAATCAGAAGTGGAATAATATTTCTTATAAGTGTTATAATATTTGTTATAAACATTTGTAATTTATTTCCATTGTTTTGTTTAAAGCTTCACTGCTATCAATAGCGAACTTGTTATTTTCACATCACATCTCACTTGTTAATCATTATTATATCATTCTTATATTTATATGAATCATTTTATTACAATCGGTTTAATGCAAACCTGGGTCACACTAATTCATTATCTTTACACCACAAATTTCTTTCTGAATAAAACCCAATGATTTCTTGTGCATGTTATGCTTTACTCTTTTTTTCTATTTTATTTATGGTATTTAGTTTCTTACCAAGCATCTTTATGCTTTTGTTATACGTTATGATTATGTAGTGGAAGCGATAAGACTAGAATTTCATGCGAGGTAAGTACAAACAAAGGCTACGGAATTGAAACGGGAAGAAATCTTTGAATGCTCTATTGCACAGCCTACAATATAATTACATAAGAAGGACATATTCTACCATCAATATAACAATTCATTGCAAGGTAGGGACTTTTACGTTACGTTTTGGAGTTTGCTTTCTTATCGCTTTGGATTTATGCATTTATGTAGTAGTGTTTAACGGCTTATCAGCAAAAAGTAGTTATTTAGTACAAACAAGGCTATTTACCAGAGCTAAAAGAATGAAATCCACACAAATTTGGAAGATGAATCTTTATAAATAAATAATCTAAGACTGCGTAAATGAAAACTAAATATAAAACGTAAGCATGTAAATAGTCTGTATGATGAATATGACTAACAGATAAAGGTTGCACATTTAAATCCTTTGAAAGATACAAAAAAAAAAAAAAAATGGAATAGACCTCAATCTCTTAAACATTCCAAGATTTTCTCAAGTGGTACGTCCTCGTTCAGATTAGTCAAGCGGTTTACGTAAAAGTAATTCCGACGCACACGTCAGAGATTGACAGCCGACAAGATTGTGCTATACTATCAGTAGGCACTTGCTGTATACACACTCCGGTCGAGGTTCACCCTTCAGGAGGTATTAACAAGTCATGTACATGTATTCGATACGTGATTGGCACAAATTCACCTCGTGTCTCCGGTTTGTTGTATGTAAGGGATTCCACTCACCTGTAGCTCATTGATCAGACCGGGCCTTTCAGACCACCCGTCTAGCTGAAGCAACGTGTTGCATATGTAAGATAACACGCGGCTTCCTCTACTCAGCTATCATGATCATATCGAACAACAGGGTACGCAGTACACGGCGAATAGCTTGCCTCGACCTAGTCGCCTCTTACGACATCCAACGACGATTGGATCTATTCTACAACCTCGAACCCGTACGAGGATATCGCTTGGGAATGGTCCTTTCATGAATATGGTTGAATCAAAGGACAGCTTTTCTCCGTACTGAACATTTGTGAACAGTTGGCAATGGCAAAAGATCACATAATTACATACTATTAAACAAAGTGACATCTCCGAAACTTTACGTTCGAGAAGAAAGAAGAAAATTCGTAGAGATGGGTTTATGTAGTGAATGTGTTAATTTATTGTTGCATTTTGACATCGATCTTTGGTTATTAATTTACAAATATTATGTGTGGAATTTGTCATGATTAGTGAATGACGGGCTGCAATTTAAGTTAAAGTTTGTTCTGAAAGATTTAATTTAATATTTTATGCTCGCACAAATGCTTGCTACTTGAATTGCATGACCAGACAGATTACAATTTGGATATTTAATACATTTATATACTTCATTGAAAATGCCAATCATCAACTGTTATTCCTTTCAACAAATGCAGTTCCTGGAACCATAACTTCTTTTGCGAGTTCTCATTCATATTTTAATAAAAGAAGCTCATTTTGTGCTAAAAAAAATTTGGCTACAATGCAACACAAAATTAAAAAACAACTTAGTTCAAGAACGAGTTCATGCATGCAATAGTCTGATATGCAATTATAATACAATGTAACATAAGTGTTGTAGTTTCTATGGTATTTACATTACAAGGATGTACTGTGCTTTAATTGCATGTACGAGAACTCTGACTGAAAATTAAGCCAGTCTTCCTGTCCAAATGCGTGTTTAAAACATGATGTTTGGCATTTAAGAAAGGTGATCTTTTCCGAATGCTTGATAAAAAAACAGTGATGGAATGTTATCCAGGCCATGTATCCTGCTGCGAACTCTTGCTGTTTATTATTTTAGCCAGGTTTCTAATAAGACACCACATCCATTATCAACCAACTGTACTGATTACAGTTTAATCCAGATACTCAATTCCCAACGAAAGTTGAATAACTTTCATTATAGCATGCTTTTCACGTGCTTTTACTGGATGAGTTGGCGAAATCCTTCCACGATTAGGGCAAAACTTCTAGCAGGAATAATTCATGTAATATCACTGCAAATGAGGCTTTACCTGATCGCCGAATATTGATAAGATTATATATTATACGACTTCATGCGTGTCATTTGAAATATGAGTTGATCGAGTGTTTGTGCAATTTCTCTCAAATATTAAAACAGCTTGCTTCGTGTTCATCTAGTGTTGTATTCTTTCATCACGAAACAGCACAAGCCACTAAATTAAACGCAAAGTCAAACAAAGTAAAATATATCAAGTCTGTCTTGTATATTACGAGCAGAGATGATAAACTTGCAAACACCGCTTATACAGCAAGTTTCAAAACACAAAGAAAGATACTGTTCCTTTGAGATAAAAGTACTTTTCCTCCAAGTATGATAGTGCGAGCATATATTAAAATGTTATTAAGACTGCCTTCATTTTCAATATTAAACACTTGTACATTTATCGCATAATAACTTTAGGAAAAAAAAGAAGGAAAAAAATCAATATGTCATCATAGGTTTATCTTAGCTATTTCTAAAACGAAGAAAAAAGACGTGGAAATTGATTATAATATGTACAGGATTAAGTTTTAGAAACTACGATAGCTTTGATAATATTCACTACTCACAGGGTCTCTAAAATGTTCTAATCTATACTGTTCACCACACTGAAATTAAAAATGTTTGTGTCGGGGCAAACCGATTTACTTCACTAAAGCATTTGCGTTGGTAGTTACAATTCACGTTTAAATTAACTTATTTTTCTTATTATCTTACTAATAACTGCAATTTAGGCATAAATTATATTTTTTTGTTAAGATCAGTCTTAGCCCCTACTGGACATCGTAATAACACGACAATTTAGTGAAAACCTTTCCATCAACAAAATAAATGTTTGCCGTTAAACCTCGTCAATTTTATTGCATTATGCTGTCAGGTATTTCTGTGGAGGAAGGACTTCTTGGAGGTTTCTTCGTGCCGCATATAAAGGATATCCAGTTTCGATATTTTCCAAATTACAAACTTGTTGATGAGCTTGATATCATCGTCAGATCTTTTGGAAATAGGAAGCTGGGCCTACAGGTTGCAGAGTGGCGTAAGGCAATTGCCGTTACAGATCCGTCATATATCTCACGTGTGACCGCGTGAGTTCTAGTTTCAAGTCACAACTTGACCAACGTGCGTATGTAACAAAGCCTGTCAATAGCTTTCCGTGGGTCGGTGGTTCATTCCGCGGTCCTCCTCTAACAAAAGTGTCAATGTACTGATAAAAGGCGATATCAAATTACACAAAACCAAACCAAACCAGCTATATATATATATATATATATATATATATATATATATATAGCATATATATATATATATATATATATATATATATATATATATATATATATCCTAAATGTTCACTTTGTTTATACTAGTTTATCCATTTTCAGGGTTGGACCATTAATTTGCTTTTTGTGGGCGGGATCCAACTGGTTTTGTTCTAGAAATGTAGAAATTCTTTATAGTCACACTGTTACATATATCACTTAGGCCAACGATTGGCTGTTCTCTGTGTGAGCTGTATCCAACCGGTTTCTTGATAGCAGTATTCGATATCTTCTTTCCTACACTGTCATTATAATTACTTGCATTTGTTTCTTCACTACTGCAGTTCTGAGAAGAGAAACGTCTATGAATTTTTCTTCTCAATTCATGACTCGTTCTCATATGACCTACCGATACAGCTTAGTGGAGCTGTGGCTACTTTCTGGCTTCAGGGAAATTTAGATCTAATCAGTGTTGTACACGTCACGTTTTCTTCTCTTGCGTTACCGTTACCGCTCTGACAATTCACACAAAAAATTCTCTACATCAAGGTCGATCCATCGCGATTCTTTATTCTTGCAGGAACGTTTATGTATATATGTATGCATGCATGTATGCATGCATGTATGTATGTATGTATGTATGTATGTATGTATGTATGTATGTATGTATGTATGTATGCATGAATGTATGATTGCTTGCATGCATTGTTACGAATATGTAATTAAATTACTTGTGTGTTAGTTTTAAATTTTTTTTTAAATTTTTGTTTCATTACGTTTTATTGTAATGATTATTTTCACGGGATATGATATTTTTCCCAGTAAATTCAGTCTGTTTAGAACGCAGATGTTTGCTTCATTTTTATTTTTAGCTAACCTAGTTCTTAACCTTGGTTCAGAAGTTTGTAAACATTGAATGAAAACGATTGGCTATTACCAAGGTCATGTTCGGTCCACGCGTTAGCTAAATTGTAAACAGCCTTTCTTTTTTTATTTATTTCCAGCGTGAGAATCTGATTCTTAGATAGGGCTATTCTAACATACGTGCAAATTGTCATTTTTTTTTTACTGCGCTGTTCAAATTAGTGATCACGTAGTCCCGTCACGTGAGCCACTATGTGATCTAAAATTGAGGGTTTAATACTCATTGTCAGTGTTTTTCAGTTAGTCGTAAGAATGTACCTTTGGGCTCAAGGTATTCGTCTTGTTGTTGCGATTTGAGTTGATTTTCGTTTTTTTAAAATAATTTATTCACCCTGGGAAATACTTTTTTTTATAAAATTCTGGGACAAAGACATTTAGTGGAAATTTATTCTGGAATTCTAAACGGGAACATTATAAATTGTGATTCAACGAGGAACTGTTGCCTTCAGTACAACGACCTCATCTGAGGTCATCGCGTTCCATATTGGAACTTCATAGAGATTTGAACCTGGAATCAATTAGAACTCTTTAGTGATAGGACTTATATTTTTCAATTCAAGGATTAAATTTTTGTATTATATTCATAAACCGTAAGTCCTATTTCAAATATTTACCTTGTTTTCTAGGGAAATAAATTATTTTGTTAAAATTTAGAAAGCTTCTTGACTTCATTCTTTTCTTTTGTTACTTTTGTACGAGCCTACACGTAACAGCATGCATGTATGTATGTATGTATGTATGTATGTATGTATGTATGTATGTATGTATGTATGTAAAACATTCCGGCACCTAAGCAAAAAGTAGCTATGTAGTGCCAACAAAAGGCGAAGTTCCAAAAATGTAAACAATAAATTGCACCAAAATTATGAAGATTGAGCCTTCCAAATAATTGTATAATTAAGCACCACAAGACGAAATATAAAGTGGAAGGACGTAAAATGTAAACAAAATAAGGAATAAAAGTATCCTTAAAAGTGACTAAAATTCTTTTAAAAACCGCATTCCCGTAAATACTCACGCCAAAATGCATTTGTCACACAGGTTGGAAATCGACATACATGACAAGGATGTACTTCCCTGTCAGTGGACACCGGTAAGGTAATATTCCTGTCGAGGCTGACCCAGCAGAAGGTATTCTGGCATACGTGTCCGATACAAGATTGGCACATCACCAACCGTGGGTTTCATGTTATTAAGTTTATTTGTGAGTTCATTCCATATATTTTGCCAGATATGGCGAATATACTGATTGATACAATACTTCAACTTAGTAAATGAACTCTTCCGTTCCGAAACACGTGACTGCAGGCTGTTTATCATCTCGTTAATTAGCTAATATGTAAATGAGACTAGGAAGTCAATGGAGTACAACACTTTTCCCAACATAGTATAAGCTCATCTCTTTCTCTAACATCTGGGAGAAAAACGGGTTATTAAATTTAAGGTTCTGCAAATCTTTAAATGAGGATAGGTAATCAGAGAAAGATATATTTGTTCTTTGAGATTCTTCAACATACACGTGTAGTTCAAACATCGAGCATGGCTGTAATTCTGCACTTATTTAGTGCCGACTTTATACGGTAATCGGCTCGAAATGGTACAATGGGAGCTCCAACGTTTCCTCCATATTTCTCATCGTTTCTACAACCACATATGGCTACAATACGAGGTCATGCTTTCATCGCATATGCTCTGAAAAAGGAGGGTACTTGTTAAACACTTTTGAATTCACAATGTTCAAGCAACATTTTAGAGTTTTAGTAAGCAGAATGTTGATTTGGGAACAGAGAATTTTGTAATATTTGCAGCATTAATTTTGTTGCTGTTGCAGATTTGCAATATGTATGATGAAGCATTTTTTTCACGTGTTGGACAAGGTCGAAGCTTTCAGAATATAACTATTCTGATGAGTTCTTCGAGAATGTTTCGGCCTTAGTATTGGATCGTTCTGCTCCGATTGTGAATATTTCAAGGGATTTCGTTAAATGTGTGATGCATCTGATTTTGATTAAGAATCCATTCACACGTCCTGACATAACTCTAAAAAATACGATGTTTCAATAGATATTTTAAAGAAACCACTGGACAACTCTTTCATATTCGTCCGACGCTCTAGAATTTAAGTAGGTGGTGTAGCTTACTCTGGTCTATAGCTCGCCGCAGATTTAAAATGTAAGAGAACATAATCCGGGAACAATGTTTCTATTTAAATTTTCGTTTCTCCTTGAAGAAAATATGGGTAACAACAACTCTCTTTCCGACAACTAAAATTAAACAATAAGATCTTTAAGTTCAAACATGATATAGCAAATATACTTACTGAACGTTTTTCTACATTACTACAAATAATTCATAATCCAATTATTCAGTAGATGTTCAAAAGCTGAAAAGTAAAAAATTCAGAGAGTCCTGATCAACCGTTTTCACCCTCGGAACTGATGGGTGTTTTAAACAAGTCATATGATACTTCCACCGTGCCTAACAAAATACATCACTCGCTTTGAAACACCTACAGGAACTCTCATTAATCTCTTTTTAGGGAATTTTCAATGTTTTATGGACTACTAATAATGTACCAACACTTTGGAAATAATACCTGTTTCAAAACCAGGTAAGCATATACAGATCCAATAAATTGCCGTCCAATGGAAATGGACTAAAAGCGTGTTAAAAAAAGATGAAACGGAATGCTCAGTGCAAGACTTGCTTGGTATTGGCCATTCAGAGGTGGCTTCGGATATGGCAATAGTACCAACGATCATTTGGTTTGACTACAAACGTTCATTCGCGATACTTTTATCAAGAAAGAACACTTAGTAGCTGTTTTCATCGAGCTGGAAAAAGCCTATGATACAACAAGAAGTACGGAATAATGACTAAACTGCACGATCTCGGTCCGAAAGTCCATTTACTCATTTTTATTTCGAAATTTCTCGCTGTTGATTGATTGATTGTGACTTTATGGCACACCAGCACGGTCAGGCTATTGAGAGCAACATACAAGGTTATATGCTAGATTATGTACAGCTGATAAAAGGTTCATTATCGACCAACGATAATAAGACCAAA
>JAECUM010060630.1:0-26477 GCA_016617855.1 Megalonaias nervosa
TGCTCTATGAATAATCAAACCAATATACACGATTCACGTTTCTTGATTATAAATGTGTTGGGTCTCCACTTTCGGAAATGTTATTTTAGAATTGGCGTATGTATATATGTGTATATATAAGACAGGCACATCATCAAACTAAACTAACTTTTGTCAATTTGGTAGGTTTAAACAAATGAACAATCAAAACGTTGAATTGTGTCAAACATGCTTCAAGTTCTAACAACTAGCCGTTTACAACCGTTCTTGTACTTTAATATAGTATATATAGTAACGTCCTAATAATATGCGCTTTCCTCATTACAGATGAGAAGCACAAAAATCTCTATCGGAAATAAATACTAAATTAAATATCCCCAGAAAGTGTACATATTATATGTTTTAAATTAGTTTATATTTTCCATAAAAGGTCATTTATTAGTATATATAACAAGGTTGAATACGATTTTGCATCTTCCTCTTATCATCAATGTGACAAAATAAATGTTAGAATACACGAAATGTTTTTAGAAGTGTAAAGAAGACGACATTTGGTGATTGCTTCAGGAACAACACATCCTCAGACTACTTAGTCACGTAACACTTGGCCATTTTATAATGCAGATGCAATTGAATTATGTGTGGTATATGTCCTTTCATTCTTCTACACGCGAGCAACTGCATTATGCTAGTTTTAACTGAATATTCTTTCCAGGCAAATCAGCGCTTTCAACGCTGGATTTTAATACGAAAACCACTGGAATTTAATTAGAACTGTTTTCATTAGGACTGGTGATATCATTTGTTTGGACAAATTTGGAATTACTTACTGTAAAGTCGGATTACAATTTGAATTGTTTCCAGGGAGAGAAATAAATATTACAAAATTTGTTTGTTTTCTATCCTGTTATGTTATTTAATTTAAGAACATAGAATGGTAATAACAACAGAACACGAATTTATCATATGAGATATTCATTTTGGAAGTCTTATTTTCAAACTGCAATTGGTCTCGTTACAGTTCTTTAGCGTCACGTGAAGGTCCTTCTATGATACATCAATTTAAGACATAGCCGTGCTTGACTGGTATATTCATTGTCATTTGTTTAATCATTATGGCTACGTGGTCACAGTTTTGTTTCAATTTCACCTGTCGTCCGGGAAACTATTGGATAGCTCCTACATTCTTTGCTATCTGCGT
Source organism: Megalonaias nervosa (assembly GCA_016617855.1). Taxonomy (NCBI): domain Eukaryota; kingdom Metazoa; phylum Mollusca; class Bivalvia; order Unionida; family Unionidae; genus Megalonaias; species Megalonaias nervosa. The sequence goes on from JAECUM010060630.1 coordinate 1,181, forward strand.
GTGATCTCAAAGTATTTAACTGGCCCGCAGAGAATGTACACGCCCAGCAATGAAGTAGAGTCTCTATATAAGACTGATTCAGACCAATTCACACAAAGCCGCCTGCGGTTTAGAAGAGTTAATCTGTTCCTTGATACTGCAAAGGTAGCCGTTCTCAAGGTGAGAAAACTCAGCTTTTTTATAATCTGACTATATGTTTAACAGATTTAATATACTAATCAACACCTTTTTTGCAGATGTTAGTCTCAAAGTACAAAATGTATTTCTTATTAGTCAAACTTTCTACCTCAACATGATTTATACCAAATGCATTACTAAATGATATAGTAAAATATCATGACTTCTTTGATTCCTGTGGTTCACCTATTATACTCAAGTTTCGAAAAAGACAGAAGAGAAAACCCCGATAGTTTTAACATGTGATGAGTTATGGCAGAATCGTATCGCGTGCAGCAGATATTCAAAATCATACAGCGTTTAACTACTCCCGACGATTTCATCATGCACAGGAATCCAGGTTGTATGGAAACACATTATATTCATTATTTACACAAGCATGGTAGGAATGGGAACATCGATAGAAAAGTACATAATATAAAGGTAAGTATTGATATATGATTGAAGTGGTTGGACATGTTGTTTACACCGTAAATTGTCGTCTACACATCATGATTATTTTATTCTAGATTTCAAAAAAATATCCTCACCTAATTGTCGTATGAGTAGCAGGTTCTTACAACAGTACGACGTTACAGCACAATCAAACATGTAAATAATATTGTACAAATATCTGAAGCAAAAGAATCTTAAAGAACAACAGAAACAAACAAACCGAAGACACAATCTCTTGTCTCAGTACGTATCCAACATTTGATTTGTAAATAATGGATTATTAACAATGATTTATATGATCCGTGTTGTTTGGTCCAATATGGCAAACATCATATAATAAAATCAGCAGAAAGTTCTCGTTTTGAATAATGTCCATTAAAAATGTTTTTGAACAAGTAATCATCCATAATGAGAACGTCTGCAAAACGTCACTATAATAATTTAGATCATATGTTGGACCAACCTGGTAATGATGGCGTGCAAGTATGTGTATCCTTTACAGAATATGGACGATATTTAAATTATCTTCAAACGTAGGAGAAACACACATAATATCTACACAAAGATATCAGAAGAGTTTGATTTTATTTGCCAGATTGACCACATTTGAAACAAAGTTCATTAATAACATATCGAGTAACTTGTATTATAATACTGTAATGAGAGTTACTTTCATTTATTTAATACATATTTCATACTTGCACATTTGCTTTGATCTTTTTAAGTATCTGAACATCGCTGAAACACGATGTTAGCATAATGCAAAAAAGGAAAATATCACGGTAAACAGCGCATTATAAAACTTCAGCATGAAATCAGAGACTTGCTAAGCTATTGACAATTTACGGGCGCCATATAAAAGATGCAAACTGGCAATTCGCAAAATATAATATAATCAATATTGTTTCCATAAGCTACTTTGATTCTGGGCAATTCATACACTTCCTTCCTATCGTGATAGTTATAGATCGTCACAGCTGATTTACCAACCTTCAGACATTTGTTACTGCATTGACATGTGTACCTTAATATTTGCTAATCTAAGGACTGACATTTGTACCATAATATTTTTGCTAATGTAAGGATGTAGCACTATTGAAGCATTGTACTACACTCGTTTATGTCTGAACATAAGGTTGGATAAAAGTTCACTTATTTTAGAGTTGGCGCTTTTGTTATCGAGACTGAAATGTGGCATATGGAACACAAATGGCGAATACGATAGTGATTTTAACTTCGTTTTACAGATTTCAAATATAATTAACATTTCATAGGAAGTTGTGTATTGCTCAATTAATATTGATAATGAAATTGTGGCTGAGTGAGGAAAACACAATTAATTAAAATAAGTCATCTTTGTTTCATTAAGGCATAATCTGACCATTCTCCAGTTTGTCTAATCACACAAACGTTGCCGTCTTGTCTAAGTGATGGTTGACATCGTTGTATCTTTTCATCGTAGATGACACGTGACTTGCTTTCCGTCTCCATCGTCATCTTTGTCATTCTGTTGCCATTGGTTATGTGTAACACCATTGAAAGTAACCAAAATCGCCTAGAAGAGAAGATAGATGAAATGGACCAACTTATGAAGACAATGACGGAGGTATTAAAATGGCAAATGCACTTTTCTTTATCTTCAATTATCCCGATCACATTTAGTTTAATGCATTGTTTCATCGCTTTATACAATATTTGTCCTATGAGAACATGTAGGACTTCGGAAATAGTAATCATTAGGAAATAGTTATACTACGTCATTTTTATGGCACATCAGAATAAACATAATCGTCCGGATCATAAAGAGTATCGTCAGCATTAACAACAGCAATAATAGAATGTATTTTTCTTAATCTGTCTTCTTTTGCTGTCTGGAATCACAATCAGTAGTAGGAGAGGTAATTAGCGTTGTTGCTATTGCTGCTGTTGACAAGATGTATATCCGTTAAGTTTTAGAAACTTTTTCATCGTTTCATTGTTATTAAACTGCCATTCTAATTTAAATTACAGGATGTTGACAATGCTGACATTGCACCTGGAAGAAACATAGCAGCTGCAAAGAGGTCTGCCGCAGAGTGTAAGAGTATATATTATATTATATTCCGCTTATTTCATGCGATAATATTCATGGTGTATATACATTCACTACCATCTTTCATGTTGCTGCTGTTATTTGACAGTGATACATAAAAAGTGCACGTGGAACACGCATACAAATGGGGTGATACATATAATGATAGATCGACCAGACCATGCTGAACCAACGCTATTTCTGTGTAACATGATGTTTCCCTATATATTATCATTATTTATAAGAAACTCAGCTTAAAAATGGCGAAAGTTTAGACGACAATTACATATATACATATATATATATATATATATATATATATATATATATATATATATATATATATATATATGGATACATGCACACATACATACATACATACATTCCTTACTACCTACTGAACACCTAATTGCATACATACAGGAACGTTCGTACGTACATATGTGCGTTCGTGTACGAATGCTGAAATACATTCATACCTGCATACCTGCATGTGCACACATACATACATACATACATACATACATACATACATACATATATGCATGCACACATGTAAGCATACTGACATAGAATCCTTTTCATTTTGTCCTTTGTTTTATTTTGATATTTATTTTGTCTGTAATTTTCAAATGCGCATGGATGAGAATGGCAGGTCCGTGGCTGTTTTTTTTATTATATACCTTGCTGTTGTGAGTTTCTTAAAGGATAAAGGGTGGAATAGACTATGTCAATTTTATAAGTATATGTTTTTGGAATTGCCTACCTAACAGCGTATTTATATGATTTTGAAAGTGTTTTGTAATTATATATCAATATTACCACCATCTCTTGAAGATACAGATGAGAAAAAAGGACTAGGTGAAACAGGTGCCCAAAATGACATTGAAGAGAAGGTAGACGTGATGAACCAACTCATGAAGGCAGTGATTGAGGTATTAAAGGCAAACCCACTTTTGATTATCATCAAGCATCAGGATCACATTTGGATGAACGTGTTGTTTCGTCATTTTTTCAATGTTTGTCCTATGGAAACATGTAGAATTTCAGAAATACTGAACATCAAGAAATAGTTATACTGCATGATCACAAGGCACAGCAGAATATACATCATTGTCATAATCATAATCAGTAACATTAACGTCAACAACAACTTTATTACATTGTGTCATTGTTCCTCTGTCTTAGATGAGCTATCTGGAATCGACAATAGTAGTAGCAGTAGTGATTATTATTTTTGTTCTGTTACTGTAATTTAAAATATTAAAATCAGTACATTTTTAGAATATGTGCTTACATTTGCATTGTTAGTAAACTTCCATTCTACAATAAAATTACAGGAAGTTCCCTTTGCTAAAAATGCACCTGGAAGAAGCATAGGAGCTGCAAAGAAGGCTGCTGAAGAGGGTAAAACTATATATACTATAATCCTCAGCTTGTTTCGTGCAATACCTGTTATGGAGTATGTACATACACTATCATTTATCATTTTCTTGGCGTATTTAACATTGCTGAATCAAAAGGGCATACGCAAGAAATAGTAAATATACATGATACATATAACCACTTATGTGTAAGATCTCTTTGAACCTATGACATTTCTGCTGCAAAAAAGATATTTTCTAACATATTATCGTTATTGTGAAGCAGTGATATTGAAGAAGCTATAAAATAGAGGGCAGTTATATATATTCATACATACATACATACATACATACATACATACATACATACATACATACATACATACATACATGCATACATACGCAGATACATACTTGCATACATGCATTAATATATACACATATAGATACGTACGGATGTACGTACGTACATACATACAGACAAACATAAACGTACATCCTACATACATACATACATGCATACACATACATACTTACATACAAATATACATATATACATGCATACATATTTACATCTATCCATCCATCCATGAATCCATAAGTACATGCTATCATCCATCCATACATGAATACATACATGACTATATAGAAATATATATATATATATATATATATATATATATATATATATATATATATATATATATATAGGTATATATATATATATATATATATATATACAAGCATGCATTCATACATACATACATACATACATACATACATACGTACGTACATACATACATACATTTCTTACTACCCACCTAACACATAATTGCATACATGCAAGAACGTACGGATACTCATGTGAGAGTTCCTGCTTGAACATAGAAATACATTCATAACTGCATTGATGCATGTGCATGCACACGTACATAGAATAGAGACATGTATACATACATACATACATACATACATAAAGTGGATGTATTGTTCCGTTTAATGTTGTCTTTTTGTTTTATTCTGATATTTACCTTGTCTCTAATTTTCAAATGCGCTTGAATGAGACTTACAGGTCTATAGCTGTGCTGTTTATTATATATCTTACTGTTGTGACTTTCTTAAATGATAAAGGGTGGAATAGACTATGACAAATTTAGATTTATATAATTTAGAATTTATTTGACATGCAGCAAAATAATATGACCATAAGAGTGTTGTGTAATTATATATGAACATTACTTCTCTCTCTTGCAGATGCACCTTTGAAGAAAGGACTGGTTCAAGTAGTTGTCGAGAATGACATCGAGGAGAAGATAGACGAGATGAACCAACTCATGAAGGCAGTGAATGATGTATTAAAAGCAAACACATATTTTTTAATTATCTGCAATCATCCCAAACGCATTTGGTTACATGCAGTGTTTCATCCTTCTGAACATTGTTTGTCATATGGAAACATATAGTATTTCAGAAATATTGACCATCAATAAATAGTTATAGTGCGTCGTCAGAAGGCAAAGCAGAATATACATCATCGACAAAATCATAAATAGTAACATTAACATCAACCACAACTTTATTACATTGTGTCATTGTTACTCTTTCTTAGATCTTCTATCTGGAATGAAGAATCGTAGTAGCAGTAGTAATCATTGCTTTTGTCTTGCTGCTGTTGTTTCAAATATTTAAATTTGTACAGTTGTAGAACATGTGTTTATCGTTGCATTGTTATTAAGCTGCCATTCTATAATAAAATTACAGGAAGTTCCCCTTGCCAAAAATGCACCTGGAAGAAACATAGCAGCTGCAAAGAAGTCTGCAGAAGAGAGTAAGATTACATATGTTTTAATATTTCGCTTCTTTACTGCGATACCTGTCGTGGTGTATATACATACACTACCATCTTTCATGTTGCTGGTCTATTTGACGTTACCGAACCAAAAGGGCATGCGCCAAAAATAGGAAATGAACATGATACATACAACGATATGTCTGTCAGATCCTGTTGAACATATAACATTTCTGCTAAACATGATGTTTTCTAATATATTATTGTTATTGTGAAGTCAATGATAATATAAATGTCGATAATATAGAAGACATTTGCATACTTTCATAAATACATACATAATTAAATACATACATACATACATACATACATACATACATACATACATACATATATACATACATACATACATACATACAGACATACATGCATACATACATACATACATACATACATACATACATACATACATACATACATACATCGACACGTTTGTGACACTTGACTATACTTTTGTCTTAAAAATGTTAGTAAGATCAATTCAAAGGAAAAGAACAAAATTTCTCTGAACACTTAACAAAATGGAATCGACCCATGAAATTTATAAACATATTTGTGAATAGGTGATATTGTACTTGCTGCCATTGTTATTTTATCTAATGTACGGTTCTCATATCTAATCGATGTTCTTATTATCGGATTTGATAAATTGGACGTTTTTTTCCTTGTTAAATTGCTAATGAATTTATTGTTGTTATAAGAATTTGGAGATTTCATTTAAATATACGAAATTTAATGATTAGACCTCTATGTTCTTCCCAAGGTTTATAACTATGGTCGTTTTCATGGAATTAGAATATTGTACAACTTTAATATTATTTCTTTTTCATATTACTTGTCAATATTAAAAGCCCATAGCGAATGCATTGCTTATTTGTTCCTTTACTGGAAAGGTTGTTTTTATAACATCATTTGATACTGATGTCCACGTAATACAATGTTTGTTTTTTTTTTCCGATTGATTTTGTCATTGCATTTGTTTTTATATTATTTTACTTTTCAATGTGACTGTAGGAGAATGACATGTCCCTTGCTGTGCTGTATGCGGATAGAACAATTTTCGAGTTATATGTTTTGCAATTCATCTTCTCTGAATCATACTATTGTTTTGTACTTATGTGTCAATATTTTTTATTTATTTCACAGACGCAGCTGTAAAAAAAGCATTAGAGAAGGCTGGAAAGCATTGGCGGTAATGAAACTGACGTAGACAATGATGATGTATATGAATTCACTCCAAGATGAACATGTCCGATAAAACATATGTATTGAAATATCAATTATGAAGATTACATTGTAATAAAAACCTGCATACCTTGCTACGTTTTATGTCTATTATTTCTCATTTATTTTTAATTGGATGCAGATGTTCTAAATATCACTTTAAAAAGGATGTAGATTTCTGATAAAATTGCACTGTGTTCTAGCTTAATCATGGCTAATGGTGGCATGCTGGGAAAAAAGAAGCAATTGTGGTCATACTAGTTTTAGAGGTTGTTTGGGTGATTCATATACACCCAGAATAGTTCATTTCGCTTTAGTATAACCTAACATCGTACTCAGAATGGGAAAATATATTGACATTATGTTATCTGAGGTAACAGGTATATTGAATGATCTCAGAAGGACAAAGCTCAAAAATGGAATTTTATCTGTATAAAATGAGTAATATAAAATCGATATGTACAGATGTGCTGAAGTAGTAATAGTAACAAAGGTTTCTATCTCAGAGATCCCCTTCCCCCTCCAAAACCCTTCTATGGTGACATTCGCTCAGCTGAAAATAATGACTTTCATATATTCTCATAAATACGTTTTTTCGGTGTAAGTGGCCTCTGATCTAGAAACACTTGTTCACTATTTCTACTATAACCTTCATGTTGAATAATAATACAAATAAACAGTAACGATGATAATCGGTCACCATATTTTATGATAATCTTTTTCATACCTGCTGACCCTCATTGGCCGAGTATCGCTTCACATACTGTGAATTATACGAAACTCGCGTATGAAATCCATCGTATCATATTTTACACCTCGCAAATAAGATCTTATCTGATCAAATAATTTTTTATAGGTGACATTTGCTGTTTTACAAGCATTGTTTTGGTTTGAAGTCGAGGCTCAATTTACTTACACGCTGTTGAAAGAGAAACACCAACATCAGATATTATTAACAAAAACGGATTTAATGATATTCCACTAGAGATTATAGCTGTGCTTGTCATTAGCTTTGGTAAATATGATATTACTCGAAGAATTCTACTGTAATACTTACAACATTGTTTTACTCACCAGAGGTTTTTATGATAAAAATGATAATATTTCATTAGTTCGAAAACATCCTGTTTTGGAATTTCATCTGAAATATGATTGAAATCGATGATCTGTTTTCTCATTATACAATATTTACTTACAATTTTTATCCAATATTAAAAACTCTAGTACCAACAATCAAGTCAAGAAACTCGCGGAATTTATTAGTCTTAGGATCAGCTATACAATCTCTGTATTTGTCATAAACATCCGACGAAGGATCATTCTACCGTTCATCTGTTAGTAGCTCATTTTTCTTTAACCAACTGTAGTAATAAAACGTGTTTTCTACTTCAAGTTCATACACATACAAATCTGTTTTGCTTACCAAATCATTGTATCTTCTTTCTGTTTCATCAATAAAACCTAATACCAAACTTATTTGATTCAACGTGAAATTTTTGAGGACAAGATAGTGTCTGATAATTGCGTATGCAACTATGAAATTTATTAGCATTTATTTTCGGATTATATCCCAATTAATCATGACAAAACCAATAATCATACTTTTGCCATTAATCTTACATATTGTTCAGTGATGATTTTATCAATTTCACTGTAATAGTCTCGTAAAGACAATTGTCTGGAGAGCTGGAGCGATGGAAATGGAACATCGTCTTCTTCACTTGTGTCGTAATAATAATAAATATTTCCTTCCAACCTTGTTTATTCTACTTGTTTAAAAGATTTTTATCCCCCATGATTACTGATATCACTAATTTCATTGTCAAAATCTTTGATTATCTTTAGAGATCTGTCTACAATAAAAGGGATCGAATTCAAGGTTTCTGCCTATCATTGGTAGAATTGAGTTCGTGTACACTTTAATAATTAACTCCGTATCCACTGTCATGCTAACGAATTTAACTATTGTTTCTTTGTCGTGGTAGTACATGCCGAGATACTTAAAAATTCCTCTTTAACCCCCCCCAAAAAAAACTATTATATAACGTCTTCTTCCTTTTAATCCTAGTATCTCAGATTCCGCTAGTTTGTCAAGACGAATATGATTGTCTTTTATTCGTTTTTCTTCATCCGCATTTCCACCATGTGCTCGTGCTTTAATTAAGTTCGACTTTATTATCAAGCTATATTTTTAAAATCCAGCTCGATAATATTGTTTTGACATAATTTAACTTGTTTTTGTTCTTCTAGACAATCATCAGGATGACAGGAACTTCAAAGGATCAGACAATTTTCTATTGATTTGATTAGTTGTTGTCCTCGCATATGCATAACAAGGATAATTTTTTTTCTTCATCTGACAAAGGAGAGTTTATCATTGGAATTAAACAATTTTTCCTGGTATTTATTCCAAGTGGAGATAGTGATTCGTTTTCAGCATCTTGTATAGGGTTAACAATATTATCATAAAATTCTCTTGCAATATTTATATTTGATTGTTTTGACATTATTTTATAGCATTAGACTAAAATATGATCGTCTAGAGTATATATTTGAAATGCCGTCAATCCTGGAAACGGATGTTCAGCAGCGAAAACATAAACTGTAAAATACAAGAACATCTTAACTAACTTTTCTCCTGGAATTGTAAAATATTGTGTTGTTGAGATACACGTATTTTCTGTACTATACATTGTTGTCCAGTTGAAATCATCTTTTGATCCTTGCAATTGCCAATTATAGATTCGACCTACACTGGAGTTTACTCGACATCGCAAATGAAATTGCCAAATGGCGACTGCAATAGGACATTTAATTTTGATCGAAAAGTTTTCAACCTCTCCATTTGTCGTCCATTCTTATCTATCATAGAAAGCATAATACGGATAATTTTCAGCATAATATGATGATGCACTTACCTCAAACCCAACTCTGTTGTCAGTTGCCTTAGAAAGTTTTGGAATATATCCAACATTATTTTTGATTCGTATTATACCACTAGACATACTGTCAACATACGCTTTGTTTGTCATATCATTAGAGTTAAATTGAACATATGTCGTTGTTATTTTATTGTTTCTCATGTTTATATTCCCTGACATTGGTCCACGGGTTCGATTTAAATACAAGGTGAATTCTTCTTTTAACTGAGCATAACTAATAACATCAGTATTATTTGCTGGTGACGAGGTTGTCGTTAATCCAGTTAGTTTTGAGTTATTGCTCATGACAACGTTACTTGTCATTGTATCGCCAGCGTTATTGAACTTGTTATCGTCAACAGATTTTAGTTGCACATAAATTGCAGCTTGTGTACTATCAACATTTGCTGGTTGATATATGGTTTCCTAGCCAATACTTTTTTTACTCGACATATTAATATTGTCTGTAACCGTTCCACCGGTTTTTTCAAGCTTGTAATCGTCCATATACTTGAACTGTAAATAACTTATCTCTTGGGTTTGATTTAACTTTCTTAGTGAATATGCGGTTTCTTAATTTATGATTTTTTTCCTGACGTATCTAAGTTACCGCGTAAAATTCCTCCTGTCAATGATAGTTTATTATTCTCGACGATTTAAGTTGTACATAACTAACAGCTTGTGTATCAACAACATTTATTGGCGGATAATTTGTTTCTAAACCTAATATTCGTTGATTTGACATAAATAAGTTTCCTGTCATTGTATCGCCAGGTTTTTAAAGGTACCCTGATAAATCAATGCTACCATTCGTTATTGTTGTACTTTCAGCTAACGAATCTCCCAATGTTGTTCCAAATCTTGTATGATAGCTAATTATGTGTTTATTGTCTGACAATGTTACATAAACTTAGTTTATAACAATGGCAAAGCTATCGTCGATATTAAATTTTGACACTGTGCAACATAAACACAACAATGATCTGCCAGATTGTCATTATCTCGTTGTTGGGAGAACTGGATCGAGGAAAACAAATTTGCTGATGAATTTACTGCTGGGGGATAATTTTTACAACGACAGAGTTTATATTTACAAAATTAACCCACATCAGAATAAATACGAATTACTGAGTGAATACAATAGCTAGGTTCGTGATGATTTTGATTCAGGTGAAAATTTTGTTTTATTATTAGACCACCAGAGGCACTTATTCCAGATAATCAACGTGTCTCAGATGAGCATAAGATAGTTGTTTTTGATGAGATTCCACATAACAATGAAGAGGTGAATAAAATAAGATCTTATTGTTCACTGTCACATAATAGAAAATGTAACTCTGTCTATCTCACTCATGGATTTTAAAACGTCGATGAAATTATTAGACGAAATACTGGTTGTTTTATATTATTCCCGGGCACGACAATGTTTATGTCCAAAAATTTGCAAACGAGCATTGTGGCGACGTAACAAAAGATAAATTTATTGAACTGTATCATAAGGAAACGAAAGATAAATATAATTTCTTTTTTTCCATACATTTACACGTGATCCGAAAAAAAAAAAAATTGCTCCGCTGCTGTATTAAACATTATCTAGGGTAAAGTTGTATCAAACCGTTATTGAAAAGAATAATATGGATAAAAGAGCAAAGTGCAGAAAATATAAAGAAGATCTAAACAATTGCTCAATCTCATGCACAATTTAAGGAAAATGTTAAAGAAGCACGACGTGTACAAGTGTTTCTGCGGAGGAATCAGCTATAGTTTTAAAACAAGTTACCGAGGCTTTACTTGGAAAACAACCTGAAGAAGGACATACAAGATTACAGCGAAAAGATTTACTTAGATTAATTAAATAGCAACAAGAAGCCGTTACTGAAAAACATATTGCAAGATCTGAGGAAGAAAAAAGAAGAAGTTTTGGCTGAAGCACTTATAGTGTATATGTTTGATCTCGGCAGATGACAAATTGAGATAGATCGGTTCATTCGTAATCCGATTATCGCATGCGGTGGCAGCTGGGCCGACGTGAAGAAAATTGGATAAGATGAGGAAAATGATGGAGGACATAAAAAAAAACAACAATAAGAAATGTAATGTGAAATAGATAAATATTTTAGGGAGTGGCGTGAGGAAGAAGAAGCTAACAGAGAAGCTTTTAGAAAAGAGCATGAATTGAATGTTCAAGACAGAGAAACGTTAGAGTACGAAGTGAAAAATATAAACAAGAAAATAAGAGATTACGAGTATAAGTCGTTCAACAAAGAACACATTCTCAAGGATTTAAGAATAGATAATATTTTAAAGAAATATTACAACGCTGAGGAAAAAATTGAAAATATTGACGAAGATAGCGGATAAAAGTCAGAAATATATCAAGATGCAGTGCCAGAAAACGACAATTACGGAGAAAGAATAAAAATGAAACTCCGACACAGTATTATCGCCGATCTTTCCATTAAAGCCATTAATCAATTAACGCAAAGAAAGAGTTTCAGTCATTACCGTAATATTTTGAGCACCAAAGCAAAAGAATAGATGAACGAATACTGGCCGTTCCACTTGTGGCGCATATAGATAACTCTACTGCCAGACAAGCTGTACTAGATCGGTTAATTGATAAATCATTTCAAGTCAGATAATTTTTACAGCCAACTGTGACGGAGAGTCAACAGGCAAGTAAAACGACATTTGAACCAACTATAACAGGGGACATTAGTCAACAAAGCGGTTTTATCAGATATTGAGCGAGAAAGAAATGATATTCTAAAGTTAGCGCGAGCTAAAATAAATGATCAGGAGTACAATGATGTTTTAAAAAAGTACAATATTAACGTTGATAATATTGAAGATTGGAAAAATGTAGATATGATAAACTATTTTGGAAAACTAGAAACTATTATAAGAGACGGTGAGGAAGCTTACAATGATATGAAAAACGTTTTTACAAAGGTTGAAGATCTTTATATATATGAAAGCCTCTTCGGAGATGGCGTTATTGCCGGTGTTATTAATGACACATCAGTAACATTTAAAAATAAAACTGATGAAGGAATTTTCTTACACAGTTTGATTAAACAAGTTGGAACTGGAGTAAGAGTATTTACATCAACAGCTGATATGATCGGCAGATTAATGCTGTTGATATCTTCGAAATAAGCTGGAAATATTGGTGTTGAAATTGACAATGAAATGATTGATATACTAGATCATCTTAGATCGAAAGAATTTCTAACATCGGACGAATACGACATTTTACACCACGATATAATCGCGGGCGATATAATTATGTAATTTAATAAATAAAGATGTCAGCAACATTATTATCCGACTCTAGCACCGCTGCAAAAAATAGCGCAAACTTTTCAGTGAATTATATTCCGCCAATACCACTAGATCTTGAGAGAAAATGTGAAATTTGATTAATTTCCTGCACGGCGTGGCATTCTACGGCTAACTTAAAAACTAATGTTAATGTTGAATTTACATTTCAACCGAAATTGTCGTTACACATTACGAAATTGGCGAAACGTGTTACTCGAAAGAATAACATTACAGATAATGTGATGATCGAATTTTTATCGCCAGCAAGCATTGCGTCACTGCTGGGATTTTGTCATCGATGGTACTGATGAAGCACGGAACAAAGGGTAACATATGACGGTGATTTGCCAGTCATTATAGCTGACGTAAACACAATATTAATAAATTACTCTATTGCACCTGGATCTTACACAGCTAAAGGCAGTAAAGGACAAACAACATACACTTTATCGCCAGACGTTCCGTCGGGTTCAGTTATGCAAATTAATCCAGGGCAGGTTATTTATTATCCGCTAAATATTGAAGATCAAATAACATAAATACATGTGCAATTGGCGGATCAGAGTGGACGACAACGTGATCCTAATAATGAACTTGTTAGTTATTACCTACACCTGCGTGTTTCGGAGGCGCGTTGCGTTAATTTGTACAATCTCGTTGTATAACATGAGACAAAGAAAAAATTTTACTGAAGAAAAATAGTTGGAGGATTTTTAGGAAATATATTTACTACAATTATTGAAAGTGCACTTGGAATAGCGCATGCATTTGCGCCAATTGCACTGGACGCATCAAAAGCCTTTGCCACCGGAGCTGCATCTGCCGCTGGAACTGCGGTGGGACAAAATATAGCTGATAAAATAAAAGACAACAGGCCAAAAATAAAACAAGTTTTATCAGAAATCGCACCGACGGAAGAAACTAAACGTGCACTGATAAGGACAACAAAAAAACTTTTATAGTCAAGAGGAGAGTAAGATATACAAAAATTAATATATAATGAAACAGCATCATTTTCTATATAATCTAATTAATAAAAATGTCTGTTAAAATTTACCTCCACTTGGCCGAGACTTATGATAGATGATACAGTAAGATAATTTGAGTATGTTGAATATCTCGACGAAAATTCTGATGAGTCTAATAAAGTTAGAACATTTAATACACGCGACGAGGATGTGTTTAGTTTGACTCATAAATCAATGTTGGAAGTTTGTGGTCAGATTTTGAGAGCAGCTAATCTACCTGCTGCAATTTTAGATGGAGCAGAAATAGCTCTATTTAAATGTGTCAGGTATCATCTAGCTAATCAAACAGTAGTGTTATGGTGGTAATTTGGTGTTATGATATGCGGAATGTGTTAACCACATTCTTGGGTTTGTAAGAAAAAATCTCTTAGAAACATCAAAGAAATGAATTGTACTAAAAACAAATAGTTTTGAATTGAGAAAGGATCTACAGCGAATACTTGAAATTTTAAGATTTGAGATGCCAATATATCAATCTTCTACAGACAACCAAAGGATCCACAACTAGCAATAAACTAACAGAAAGATAAAATCGCCTTGGATAGCATAATGATTATTTTGAAAGTATCCATTCAAGTAATTGCAATGCATACCGTACCTAAATAGCTGTGGGTGAAACGCAACAAGCAAATATATTCTTTACAATCAACTGAATTTTCACTATGATCATTTTCCATTCCATTACGAATTTCAATCAAATCAGATGTTGCATCTTCTTCTCTTGTCTACCAGATATTTCCCATTCTTCTACCGAATACAATGATTTTAATTGAACTCTTAAGTCAAATCTTTCTAATCAAACACCAGATAGCCTTTTTGCATCACTCTAACTTTTCTGTAGCAGAAGGAAGCACACTAATGATAGCTATTTTATTAAAGAGGTGCAAATCATCGGTATAACGTGACATTTCAAACTGTTCTTCATATATATATATATATATATATATATATATATATATATATATATATATATATATATATATATATATATATATATATATATATATATACAGAGAGAGAGAGAGAGAGATACATGCATACATATATACATGCATACATGCATACATAACGAATGCCCGGTTGAGGATTGTCTTATCTGCTTAGTGTCATTGAATCTTTCATCATCAGCATTTCTATTTATATTTGTCAAATATTTCTGGTTATCAACATGCCTGACATATAGAGAAATGCATTTAATTAGTTATAGAGTTCAGTGTCCGAACAATGTATTTCTTTCATTTCATAGATCACAAGAGATTACCTAGCCAATTAAGACTGAAGCATAAATTACTTCATTCAACGTTACGACTATGTATATAATTAAATTCTCTCGCGAAGTAGTATTCTGATACATTAACTCTCTAGAGAACAAATATCACTGACTTCAGTTTTATCACATATATTAGGGAACTGACTCCCATACTCTCAGTGTAATACACAATCTACATTTCATTTGCCACTTAACGCAGTTTGTTAGAGAAAGAGGTCCCCAAAACAACATGTTCAATAAGAGCGACTTTTTTGCGATTCATGATCGAGTTAAAGGTGTTGAGATCTCTTCGTTGGCAGATATTAGACTGCCCTAAAATAATTTGGATGGCTAATTAATGTACATATGTATGCATGTGCGTATGTATGTATGTATGTATGTATGTATGTATGTAAGTGTATCTATTATCTACATGTTCAATATCATTGACTTCACAATAATGTTGATAAATCAGAAAATATCATCTTCATCGGAAATATTATAGGTTCAAGAAGAGCCGACAGATATATAGTTATATGTATCAAGTTAGTTTCATATTTCTTGCGCTTGCCGTTTTGATTCGGCCAAGTCCTACAGACCAGCAACATGAAAGATGGTAGTGTATGTACATAAACCTAGTGAGGTATCGCAGGAAACAGGCTGAATATTATTGTATTGTATATACACCTAGTGAGGTATCGCAGGAAACAGGCTGAATATTATTGTATATGCAATCTTACACTCTTAGGCAGACTTCCTTGCAGCTGCTATGTTTCGTCCCGGAGCATGTTTGGCAAGGGGAACTCCCTGTAATTTACAGTATAATGGATGCTAAAAAACAATGCAACGATAAACACGGATTCTAAAATTGAACAAATATAAATATTTTCAACTTCAGCAAGCAGAGAAAAACGATAGGTATTACTGCTATTACTGATGTTAATTCTAGATTACACGTCAAAAAAAGCGTAACAATGATACAATGTAATAAAGCCGTCGTTGACTATGATGTTACCCTTTATGATTATGTCGATGATGTAGCTTCTGCTGCGCCATGTGGTGAAGCAGTATAATTATTTGTTGATGTTCAATATTTCTGAAATTCTACATGTTTCCATAGGACAAACATTGTACAAAATGACGAATCAATGCGTTGAACCAAATGTGATCCTGATGATTGAGGATAATCAAATGAACATATGTGGTTTTAATACCACATTCACTTCCTTCTTCAGTTGGTTCATAACGTTTATCTTCTGTACGATGTCATTTTTTACAATTGTTTGAACAAGAGCATATTTCACAGCTGTATCTTCAAGAAAAGTATGTAATACTGACATACAATTCAAAAACACTCTTATAGTAATATTATTTCACTGCATGGTCAAATAAATGCTACAACGTATACCTCTAAAAGTGTCATAGTCTGTTCCACCCTTTATCCTTTAAGAAAATCATAACAGTCAAACAAATAATAAACATTACCTACACGGACCTGCCATTTTCATCCATGCCCATTTAAAAATTATAGACAAGACAAATATCAAAATGAAACAAAGAACAACAGGAAAGGGAAAATGATACATGCTGTGTATGTATATGTATGTTAGTATGTATTTATGTACTTATGTATGTATGTACATACGTACGTATGTATGCATGCAAGTATATATGAATTCAAGCATGAATAACTATATGCATGTATTTATGGATATAGGAATGTACTTATGTATGTATGTATGTATGTATGCATGTATGCATGTATGTATGTATGTACATAACTGTCTTTTGTATCGCCATTTTCAGTATCACTGACTTCACAATAATGGTGATATAATAGATGTCAAGTATCCTTGTCTCCGATGGACACCTTATAGATATTCCCAGACTCAACAACTACTTACGCATGCAGGCATCACAACGTTATAAATTAAGTTAGGATTGATGCAAGTCGTCCATGTGTAAATATTTTCCAGAGGTCGACGCAATTAAAGACATGGCCTAAATTAAACAAGGCAGGTGTAATAAATTCATGATATATCGTGACACTGACGTGCATACCCTTGCAAACATTCATTGGACATTATGTTTTGCAGACGACTTGCCGGAGGAATTTTGGAATGAGATGTTCACAAAGTACACGTATATTTAGCTCATGACTGACCTGACAGGTTTAACATGCACTGGGAGAAACAATCGAGCCGGGTTGGACAAGTTAGCATGCCTAATAAACATACAAGGATTCCCGAGCAGAGGTTTCTGAAAAACGTCACAAAATCGCGCGCTATCACCTGGAACTTCTTTGCGATTGTATCAGACCAGACAGACTACACGGGAAAACTTCGCAGCGGTTTTGAACAAATGTTATCCACGATATCGAAGCCAATAAAAGAAAATGTATTGATAACCGCAACAGCTATGTAACTAACAGTCCCACATCACTATAGGGCTGATTTCCTCCCCAGTTACTGTATAGTTGTTTACCCAAAATATGAAGGAATGGACGCTATAATAGGAGATAGTATGATTAGTCTGTGTTGGTAATTATCATCTTTCAGTGAATGTGGAGTTCTGAACCTAAATTACAAAATCTATATTATATAATCTGATAAAACTAGATGTTCTCTCCCTTGAATTTACCATAGATTTGGGTTCTGTAACCGCATTATAAACTGTATGGTTTCAGGCTAATAATCCAAGGATTATATGCACACATTACGTGCATGTTACCTCCGTTCAAGCGCATGTCATATATAGTGTTTGCATAGTTTGATATGTATAATTTGTATTTTTGTATCTCTTAAACCATCGCTCGTATCGTAAACAAATACTTTTGTGCAGGAGACATGTCTTCGGTCTGACCTTCTTTCTTATTACGGTCATTAATAGGAACTTATCCTCGGCAAATCAGTTTAGCGATATGAACATACAATATACATCATTATAAACGCATTTACCACCATAGACGCATGGGGAAGCATACCAGTCGCTAGACATGTGAATTACTCATGTTAAAATTAAATTTAGTGCAAGTTTATTACTGTTCCTCTTTTCTGCAGAAAATAACACATTTGTGATTTATTATGGATGTGTCACTTATATATTTATTTGATGGATCCCAGCAGTTCAAGCTGTTTTCTACAAAATAAGGTTTGTTTTTCTTCTAGGAGATTCTTAATGGATTACTGCGAAGGATGGCTGCTGCAAAATATATACTGCAAACGGTTCTCGAAGCCAAATCTAGTTCGATCAATTACACAGAGCCTACGTACACGTGCTCCAATTGAGAAAAAAAAAACTGAAGCTGCGCAGAACAAGAAACTAAAATATGCTCAATGTCCCGACTAGTAAAGTCACCAGTAAATTATAAACAGATCTTTGAATAAGCGTCCACATTTCCAGCCAACAGAGTGTTACAAGCAGCTGGCAAGTTTATTAGAAATCATATCCTGATCACGGCAAAAAGTATTACGATATACCAATTTTAGTAAAAAGAGAAATATTTATATATCCGATATAGCCTTTTGTGACAATTTTTTTTTCACCAGGAAAAAGATTATCCTTATTCTTTAATAAAGTCAAACATTATATAGCTCTCGAATCAGCTAAGGTCAGCCGTGTTTTGATTAGTATTAATAATGGATAATCATCCAATACGAAAAGACTTTCGAACATACTCCAAAGGGAAGTAATGTATGGTTTTGAGGTAGACCTCTAAAACAGTAAGAAAGGTCCTGTGAGTTGGAATCTGGATTCGAATATCAGACCCAAGTGGTCAATTACATTAACCGTTCCCGATATCTCACCAAACAGCACGAGAGGCAGTCATATCAAGGAACCTTGAGGAGGCCAATACAAGTTTACTTCGGAAAGTGTATGTGATATGGAAATGGCTTTGAAACAATGATATCCCATCAGCTGCCCTATACTAAGCAAACATTTTGTTGAGGTCCTGCTCCTGGAACAAATCTTGTGCCAGGCACTGTGGTGACACTAGGTGGCGTCATAACCCTCTTTCGTGCGCTGTAATGCCTCCAGCGGAATCGTTCGTTGCAGAAAGCTATCGCCGGATCGATAGTACAAGATTTATGAGACATTCATAACCTTATTGTGCCCCCACATGTTTGCACATCATCCATAATTTTCCGGCTGGTTGAACTAAACAATATTAGATTGTAGGCGCACAGGAGAGCTTAAAAGGTATCTGTCCCATCCCCCCGAAACTGGCCATATTTCTTGTCCAATTTTACTTGCATGTAGGGTATATTCCTCCTTAGCTCACTTTAAAGGTCGAATTTGCTCTCGTTCTGTCTTAGCAGATCTCCAGGTTAGACTTGTAAACACCTTTCGTCAGTACCCAATACGGAAGTCCCATGTATCAGAGTATTTCCCCTTTGACTTCTTTTGTCCCAGATTGCGCTTTTTAATAGCAAAAAAAAAGTGTTGTTTAGGTACATTTTGAAATATTCTTGCCATATCCTACGGCCTTTATCACGGTTTTATAATTTGAGGTATATTGTGTTAGATGCACCTTGTGAGGAACTCAGCGGCATAGCATTAAATAGGAATATGTCAGAAAAGGTACGAAGGGCACAGTCTACCTTAACGTAGATTTCGCTGATGAATGGAATGAACATACGCATACGCGGAAGAGAAACAGCAGTTATAACTAATAGCATCTGTGAATTATATTTTTAGATTTAATTATAAATAATATTTCATTTTTCATTTCTAGGAAAAACAAGCTTATTATCGGAAACAGCCTACCGTTGTGATAGAAGTATGTTTCATCTTTGATACAATTAACATCACAGACATGAAGGAAAAAAATCATTTTCTTATCACAACTTAATAAATAATTGAATATCAGAATAAAGCTGCCACGCAAATGGATTACATCTTCGTACTATCGTGTTTACAGATTGAGATTTGATACAAATGGGTTCCTCAAGTAAAATATTCTAATAAAATGGATGCATAGTACATCTGTAGCGTCGTAATAACATGCTCTTTCCTCGTTACAACTGAGAAGGACAAAAATCTCTATCGAAAGTAAATCCTAAATGAAATGTCCTCAGAAAGTGAACATATATTTTTAAATTAATTTATATTTTCCATAAAAAGGTCATTGTTTAGTATATATTACCAGGTTGAATATGAATTTGCATCTTTATCTTATCATCCATGTGACAAAATAAATCTTAGAATGAACGAAATGTTTTTTAGAAGTGTAAAGAAGACGACATTAGGTGACTGCTTCAGGAACAACACATCCTCAAACTACTTAGTCACGTACCACTTGGCCATTTTATAATGCAGATGCAATTCAATATTGTGTGGTATATGTCCTTTCATTGTTTTACACGCGAGCAACTGCATCATCCTAGTTTTAACTGAATATTCTTTCCAGGCACATCAGCGCTTTCAACGCTGGATTTTAATACGAAAACCACTGGAATTTAGTTAGAATTGTTTTCATTAGGACTGGTGATATCATTTTTTGGACAAATTTGGAATTACTTACTGTAAAGTCGGATTACAATTTCAATTGTTTCCAGGGAGAGAAATAAATACTACAAAATGTGTTTGTTTTCGATCCTTTTATGTTATTTAATTTAAGAACATAGAGTGGTAATAACAAGAGAACACGAATTTATCATATGAGCTATTAATTTTGGAAGTCTTATTTTCAAACTGTAATTGGTCTCGTTACATTTCTTTAGCGTCACGTGAAGGTTCGTCTAGTATACATTAATTTAAGACATAACTGTGCTTGACTGGTATATTCATTGTCATTTGTTTAATCATTATGGCTACGTGGTCACAGTTTTGTTTCAATTTCACCTGTCGTCCGGGAAACTATTGGATAGCTCCAACATTCCTCGCTATCTGGGTGTGATCTGAAAGTATTTAACTCGCCTGCAGAGAATGTACACGCCCAGCAATGAAGTAGATTCTCTATATAAGACCGATTCAGACCAATACACACAGAGCCGCCTACGGTTTAGAAGAGATAATCTGTTCCTTGATACTGCAAAGGTAGCCGTTCTCAAGGTGAGAAAACTCAGCTTTTTATAATCTGACTCTATGTTTAACAGATTTAATATACTAATCAATACCCTTTTTTGTAGATGTTATTCTCAAAGTACAAAATGTATTTCTGATTAGTCAAACTTTCTACCTCAACATGATTTATACCAAATGCATTACTAAATGATATAGTAAAATATCATGACTTTCTTTGATTCCTGTGGTTCACCTATTATACTCAAGTTTCGAAAAAGACAGAAGAGAAAACCCCGATAGTTTGAACATGTGATGAGTGATGGCAGAATCGTATCGCGTGCAGCAGATATTCAACATCATACAGCGTTTAACTACTCCCGACGATTTCATCATGCACAGGAATCCAGGTTGGATGGAAACACATTATATTCTTCATTTACACAAGCATGGTAGGAATGGGAACATCGATAGAATAGTACATAATATAACGGTAAGTACTGATATATGATTGAAGTGGTTGGACATGTTGTTTATACCGCCAAATTGTCGTCTACACATCATGATTATTTTATTCTAGATTTCAAAAAAATATGCTCTCCTGATTGTCGTATGAGTAGCAGGTTCTTACAACAGTACAGCGTTACAGCACAATCAAACATGTAAATAATGTTGCACAAATATTTGAAGGAAGGAAATTAAAACAACAACAGAAAGAAAAAACACAAGACACAATCTTTTGTCTCAGTACGTATCCAACATTTGATTTGTAAATAATGGATTATTAAGAATGATTTATATGACCCGTGTTGTTTGGACCAAGATGGCAAGCATCATATAATAAAATCAGCAGAAAGTTCTCGTTTTGAATAATGTCCAGTAAAAATGTTTTTGATCAAGTAATCATCCATAATGAGAACGTCTGCAAAACGTCACTATAATAATTTAGATCATATGTTGGGCCAACCTGGTAATGATGGCGTGCAAGCATGTGTATCCTTTACACAATATGGACGATATTTAAATTATCTTCAAACGTAGGAGAAAGACACATAATATCTACACAAAGATATCAGAAGAGTGTGATTGTATTTTCCAGACTGACCACATTTGAAACAAAGTTCATTAATTACATATCGAGTAATTTGTATTATACAACTGTAATGAGAGTTACTTTCATTTATTTTATACATATTTCATAGTTGCACATATGCTTTGTTTTTTTTTAAAATATCTGAACATCGCTGAAACACGATGTTAGCATAATGCAAAAAAGGAAAATATCACGGTAAACAGCACACTATAAAACCTCAGCATGAAATCAGAGACTTGCTAAGTTATTGACAATTTACGGGCGCCATATATAAGATGCAAACTGGCAATTCGCAAAATATAATATAATCAATATTGTTTCCATAAGCTACTTTGATTCTGGGCAATTCATACACTTCCTTTTTATCGTGATGGTTATAGATCGTCACAGCTGCTTTACCAACCTTCAGACATTTGTTACTGCATTGACATGTGTGCCTTAATATTTGCTAATCTAAGGACTGACATTTGTACCATAATATTTTTGCTAATGTAAGGATGTAGCACTATTGAAGCATTGTACTACGCTTGTTTATGTCTGAAAATAAGATTGGATAAAAGTTCACTTATTTTAGAGATGGCGTTTTTGTTATCGAGACTGAAATGTGGCATATGGAACACAAATGGTGAATACGATAATGATTTTAACTTCGTTTTACAGATTTAAAATATAATTAATGTTTCAGAAGGAGGCTGTGTATTGCTCAATTAATATTGATAATGAAAATGTGGCCGAGTGAGGAAAACAATTAATTAAAATAAGTCATCTTTGTTTCATTAAGGCATAATCTGACCATTCTCCAGTTTGTCTAATCATACAAACGTTGCCGTCTTGTCTAAGTGATGGTTGACATCGTTGTATCTTTTCATCGTCGATGACACGTGACTTACATTCCGTCTCCATCGTCATCTTTGTCATTCTGCTGCCATTGGTTATGTGTAACACCATTGAAAGTAACCAAAATCGTCTAGAAGAGAAGACAGATGAAATGGACCAACTTATGAAGACAATGACGGAGGTATTTTCGTGGCAAATGCACTTTTCTTTATCTTCAATTATCCCGATCACATTTAGTTTAATGCATTGTTTCATCGCTTTGTACAATATTTGTCCTATGAGAACATGTAGGACTTCGGAAATAGTAAACATCAGGAAATAGTTATACTACGTAATTTTTATGGCACATCAGAATAAACATAATCGTCCGGATCATAAGGAGTATCGTCAGCATTAACAACAGCAATAATGGAATGCATTTTTCTTAATCTGTCTTCTTTTGCTATCTGGAATCACACTCAGTAGTAGCAGAGTTAATTAGTGTTGTTGCTGTTACTGCTGTTGACAATATGTATATTTGTTAAGTTTTAGAAACCGTGTTATCGTTTCATTGTTATTAAACTGCCATTCTAATTTAAATTACAGGATGTTGACAATGCTGACATTGCACCTGGAAGAAACACAGCAGCTGCAAAGAAGTCTGCCGCAGAGTGTAAGATTATACATTATATAATATTCCGCTTATTTCATGTGATAATATTCATGGTGTATATACATGCACTACTATCTTTCATGTTGCAGCTGTTATTTGACAGTGATACATAAAAAGTGCACGTGGAACACGCATGCAAATGGGGTGATACATATAATGATAGATCGACCAGACCATGCTGAACCGACGCTATTTCTGTGTAACATGATGTTTCCCTATATATTATCATTATTTATAAGAAACTCAGGTTGAAAATGGCGAAAGTTTAGACGAGAATTACATATATACATATATATATGGATACATGCACACATACATACATACATACATTCCTTACTACCTACTGAACACCTAATTGCATACATACAGGAACGTTCGTACGTACATATGTGCGTTCGTGTACGAATGCTGAAATACATTCATACCTGCATACTTGCATGTGCACACACATACATACATACATACATACATACATACATACATACATTCATACATATATGCATGAATACATATATTTCTTTTCATTTTGTCCTTTGTTTTATTTTGATATTTATTTTGTCTGTAATTTTCAATTGCGCATGAATGAGAATGGCAGATCCGTGGCTGTTATTTATATTATATACCTTACTGTTGTGAGTTTCTTAAAGGAGAAAGGGTGGAATAGACTATGACAATTTTATAAGCATATGTTTTTTGATTTACTTACCTTACAGCGTAATTATATGATTTTAAAAGTGTTTTGTAATTATATATCAATATTACCACCTTCTCTTGCATATACAGATGAGAAAAAAGGACAAAGTGAAACAGGTGCCCAGATGACATTGAAGAGAAGGTAGACGTGATGAACCAACTCACGAAGGCAGCGATTGAGGTATTAAAAGCAAACCCACTTTTGATCATCATCAAACATCAATATCACATTTGAATGAACGTGTTGTTTCGTCATTTTTCCAATGTTTGTCTTATGGAAACATGTAGAATTTCAGAAATACTGAACATCAAGAAATAGTTAACTGCATGATCACAAGGCACAGCAGCATAAACATCATTGTCATAATCATAAACAG
>JAECUM010060631.1:0-12088 GCA_016617855.1 Megalonaias nervosa
AAAAAGTACACTTGTTTAGTTTTCAAGAGAATAAATTATTAAATTCAAAAAAACAGATGAACTTCAAAAACAAACTGGCAACAACAATTGAAACCTCTTGAGCCCTCAAGGTTTAAAATACAACTAACTAAATCTACCAGAGAGCGTCTGTTTAAAGCCGCGATTTTAGATCACAAGGTGTCTCACGTGACAGGCTACGTGATTTCTAATTTGAACATCGCAATAAAAAAATGCCATTTATCACGTATGCAAGAATAGCCCTATCTAAGAATCAAATTCTCACACTGAAAATATAAAAAAAGAAAGACTGTTTACAGTTCAGCTAACATGCAGGCCGAAATGACCTTGGCAATAGCCAATCGTCTTCACTCGATGTTCACAAAATCCATGAACCAGAGTGAGCTAAAAGTAATGCTAATGTAATACCTTTAACGTTCTATACAAACTGAATTTACTGAAAGGAATATCGAATCCCGTGAAAATAATCATTACAATAAAATGTAATGCAATAAAAATAAAATATAAAAGAATTTTAAAACTAGCATACAAGCAATTTAATTACATATACGTAACAATATATATATATATATATATATATATATATATATATATATATATATATATATATAATTTTTTTAATTAGTGTTTTATATATTTTCATTGCCTAATAATTAGTGATTAGATTAGAGACTTTCAGACATTATTGATTAGTTTGAAGTCATTTAATTTGTATCGATGTATGAAAAAAACTCAGAGTTTAGGAACAAGAGAAACTCTTTATGTCAATCCAGCCTTTTATTTAATTACGAAGTAGAAGGACCATAACAACTTTAATATTAAGCTTAGTCTAAACAACTTTAACGTTGACATTAATATACACTGTATACGGACGAAAAGACACACTGACGCCAAAATGATCACTATGTCCACCTTCCTCCGAGGCATGCTCTACAAAAATCGAGCTGATGTATACGCATATTTTAAATGGTACACACGTCAACATTGAGAATTGCATCATTCCAATTCTACATATATTCTCTGCATTTTCAATTTTCATTAAAAAACCTACATTAATCGCCATGAACATAAACATACATTACGTGAAGTTAGAATGTAGCACAGTCAATGCTACAAACAATTATCATAACCCATGTTGAAATAATGTAACCAGTGATATATTTTAGAATAATGTAATTGTAACGTTGTCCGTTTTGGTAAAGAGGGATTGTTAATTAGATTTGGCAGTCGTTATCTAGAGGATGACCTCTTTCGATTTTATTGCCCGGTGTGAGTGGATAGATAGAACATCAACAGAGAACTGAGCAAGACTATTGAGAAGAAATAATGCAATACGAGCCCCCTTTAGACAAGAAAATAAAACTTTTAATCAATAACAAAAAAAAAACAAAACAACTAATAGTGTCAGGTTCAATTCAAACAATTTTACGTTAACAGAATTTAATAGCAGTGTTCTATTTTGGATTTATTTCGTCATGATAAGGAGTGGTGAAAAGAGCACAATGTCCACGCCTGATTTGCATCACCTAGCGTCGCTTTCTGTCTTCTTCTCCGTGTATCACACATCTTGTCCCCTACGTGTATACGTTGATTTTCCTTGATCTTCCTCTTCTGAACGCTTCATTTCCCTTCCGGACTCCCGTCTTCGGATTGTCCCCGTCTGTTCCTGGGAGCTGTTTCCTTGAATGACAAGATTACCACTAAGCCTCTATATGTATCACTTTCTATACATATATAAAATTCTATCACTTTCGTTACTCAGAAAGCATAAACTAGCTATCCAAACACTGCATAAATGCTGACATAATGTGACCTTAACGAATAATGGTCCTTACAAATTTAGACTGTATTTCGAGTAAGGTACAATCGTTATCTCTAGTCACAAACGACCCCTGTAATATACATCCAGGTCTAACCTAATTCGATAGATCATCACTCTCGCTTCCAGCAGTTGACCGTAAATTAACATGTGAGAGGTGTATATAAACTTTACCGTATATCTCTTCATACGATACCAAATGACTTCTTAGACATCTCACCTAGTCAGTTCCACTCAATAAGATACATGCTCGATTACTATTGCGTAAGATTCACTAAATTCTAGCTCACAGCAATCCCTAACCTACAAGATTATTTAAACTTTACAAAATCATATATAAATATGGAATTATCGTTAACTCACGATAATCGGTATCGTCCTAACAGTCAAAGGAAATTAATTCATATAACCCTATGAAATCTTATACATCTGAAAATTTGGATCGCATGCAATCCGTCAATTCTATCAATGAACTAGTAACTGTAAATTTAAGAAATAAATTGCATAAACAACTCTAGAATATCAACAGATTCCCATGAAATCGAATAAACGATACATTGTATGAATCCTAGTCATATGAAACATATTTGCATAAACAAGACAAATAAAATAGAAAATTACATGGAAAATTAAAATTGCGTACCTTAATGCTGTTCTCTTTCAAAACTTGTGTGTCCTAGCACTAAAGCCTGTCTTTTCTTACAAGACAGCCACCTGGTCCCTTTCTCTAGTTTTAACGAGGAAGCACTATTCTCTAGTTTTCACCGGAGCCAAATCTTATCCTCATGTAGGAAATTTTGGACTAAAGAAATTTGACCAAGGTGGTTACTTCTAAATTCACATTACTTGCAAGGTGTACGCCTTAATTTAACTGACCAATCGTAATCAGCGGTTCCTAATTTTCCCCAAGATGATTATTCCTTTCGTCAGATTTTGTCAGCCTAAAATCTGAGAAATACGATGCATATCAACATCCCTTTGAAAATGACTATTTGACATGGGATTCACCTCAAACGGTTATGGTTGGTAGCTCTAATGTTTACTTTCTCAAGACAGCGTGGCGATGCCCGGGTCAATTCTAAATGGGCCGTAAATGCTGGCCTTTCAAGTTTAACACTGACATGAAGGAAATGTCGAAGTGCCCTTCACGAAGACCTTGCTGGCTTGACTGTAATAAAATTTTAATGCACAATGAATTCAATTTTAAGATTCTTTACTTATTCAAAATTCGACACATTACAGTAATATTGCATTATAATTCATTATAACAACACTTTCTTTAAAACTTAATTGTAATCATATTTTTCTAAAATTTAATTTTCGCTGTTACTCATAAAAGGCTGACAGGAGATGACGGTCTGTTCATGGACAATGTCAACAAAACCTGAAAGTCATTCGATATAGATACACTTAAATATACATGCATGACATCATTTAAAATGTGCTTCTGTATCAGTGACTAAACACTGCCCTCATTTGCTTCTAAGTATGTTTCATCTTAAACCACTATATATAACACGTTAATACTCATTCTATTGATATATGATGTTTACATATTTCCTATGAACAATTTATTTACTACAGTTTGTACGTAAGTACTTTGTGTAGAATGAAGCTACTATATCTCTCTTTTTTTTTAAATTCAATATATGAGTAATGATTGTTAGAGTTTTTCGCACACAAATCGTGACATAAGTGTATATATTTCATCATATGTGTTGTATTAACCATAGTGAGTATTGATTTTTACCATTCCTGTCACACAGGTCATCATACAAATGTACAGATATGTTTCAAGTGGAAAATTAGAAGGATATTAACTGATGTAGCACATGTTTGTTAGAAGATTCTAAGAAAGTCTGTGGGTTTTGTGGGTTTCCTAAGAAGTATATAAGGTGTTCTGGGTTGCTTGTGGGTACTCAGCACAGAAGCTTTCAAACTAGTCACGTTAAAATTATTGCGAGGTTTATGTATTTATTTTTGTTAAGTTTATTATTTTTCTGTATAATGTTTTGGAACTTTGGACATTATTTTGGACAGTTAAAAGTATTTAAAGTTATTGAATCATAGCAAAAAAATGTAAGTAGTTTTTTTTTCTTCTAAATTATATGAATTCTGTTCAATACAAATTTATTTCATAAGCAAACTACTTTTTTTATATCATTTGTTATAAGAATTCAGTTGTATAGTCAAAGTGAGTGTTTCTCATTTGACTAATACTATTATTTCTTTCTGATTTTCCGTATATAATTATTTTTATGAAGCTAAATATGTAGCTGATCAACTTTGTTATGCGGCAAAATATATAATTCTTTTTCTTACATTATAGCTCCAAAATTGTTCTTTGAGAATAGAATGTCGAAGTTATCGTGAACGATATCCTCGCCGATTTGACATTATCAATCCAATTTAGTCATCGCATGATGTAACACTTCATAAACCAAGTTCCAACATGGTCATTAAAGATGAAACGTTCAAGTCATTATGAGTCTTATCCTCACCGACTTATCATTCTAAGTTCAATTCAACAATACCATATTAATCTAGCAATCTCTAAAAAAAATTATCCACGGCTTTTTATCTTATGATTTATTAGTTTTCTAAGTTATCGTGAGTGCACAGACCGCTTCGGTGGCCTAGTGGTTAGAGCGTCCGCCTCGGATGCGGGAGGTCATGAGTTCAAACCCCGGCCGAGTCATACAATAGACATAAATATGGTACTAACAGCTTCCTCGCTAGGCGCGAAGCATTAAGAGGCTAGTGTTTGGACTGGTCGGCCTGGTGTCAGGATAATGTGACTGGGTGGGAGATGATGCTACATGTCTGCGGCATGATGCCCCAGTGCCAGACATCACTATAAACTGCCCCACTCCAAACATCATAGAGGTATGACTGAAACTTTTTTAAAGCTACGTTAAAAATCTAAATCACACACACACACACACACACACACACACACACACACACACACACACACAGAGTTGTGAGTGCCCTCATGACCGACTTGACATCCAATTTAATGCAATTTATATTAGTTCAATTGAAATAAGTATTATTTTATAGTGAAAGTGTAAAGCAAAGAGCAGCAAGGGGTGGGTGGGGTCAGCCAAAATAAGGGCGGCCAGACATAGGTGAAAGAAATGAAGCAAAAAAATATTATCCGAAGTCCATTTTTTTTTTAAAGATGATTATTATATTTTAAGCAGCAAAAATATACAGTCCGGGCTGAGCTTTTTGTTTGTGCCAGTTTAGTTCCTTGCCAATTTATTGCCAGTTATACCAGTTGATGGGGTCCCTTCATGGGGTACCCTTCAATGGGGTCTATTTTTAATTTTGGATTTACCATGTATTTCTGGCTATATCTTTCATGTATTTCTGGCTATATTTATTTCTGGCTATTTTTGGGCTCTTTACCTCTACTGTCTATTTTTACCATAAAGCGAGGGAAGGTGTTTCCCCTTTATAGTCACATGGACATACCCCCCCCCCGTAAATTCCTAGATACGAAACGAAATACTAGAAATTCAGAGGGTTGTCCATAAATTCGCGCGCCCCACGGCTCTACGGTGAACAGGATACGCACTGATTACCAATAATTTGCGCACACCCACCCCCAGGCGAAACCCACAGGATGCAAAAACTGCACCACCACCTGTTTCGACTAGTGGTGGGTGTGCGCAAATTATTGGTAATCAATACGTTTTCCGGTTGAGTTTCGAGCGCTTGGGGCACGGCTACCCACTATAATAGCATCTGTCGCTGCCGCTGACAATATGTCTACCGCGTTTTGGATTCGACCCCATGAAGTAGTTTCCACTGGTCAATTCGCATTTACCTCGCAAATCTCAGCGAGTTATTAATAGCGCATAGGTATATTTAGCGCAGTCAGACGCGTGACCGGGTGTGGAAATCTCTGCGTGTTATTAATAGCGCATATGTATATTTAACGCAAACACATGACGTAGGTATAGCAAAACTGTGAGTAGAATTCAGATTCCGGCAATTCCGGCAATATGTTGTAGTTCGAAAAATTTACGTTACGTTGGTGTAATACAGTAAAACCTTGTATATCTGCTGACTTAGTGATCTGTAATTGAATTGTTGTTGTATAATAATAATGAGTAATTCTGCGCTTACCATGGAATTTCATACAGCTAAATTAGGTCGACAACGACTAGATGCAATTAAGAAGTATCTTCCAATCCGTGTTTCTGTAAAAGAGCAGATGCAACAACGCCAGGAAGCTCATGTGGAATTTACAGAGGGTACAGAGCAGTCGTTTAAACCAATTGTCGAACCAACCAAAAAATTGTTACAACGACTGAGGCAACAGAAAAAAAAAATCTCTTGAGACATTACCTGCTGATATTGCTGGCCGTCTTCAACCCCCACCACCAGTTCAATCACCACCCGAAGTTCAACTACTCACCCGAAGTTCAACTACCACCATCAAGACGTAGAACCAACATAATAGATAAATTTACTGCGGAAGGTATTTCCACAATCAGGGATCCAGACCAAGTATTTGAAATTGCTGCATTTGGACATGGTGGTAGAGATCGTTGCGTAAAACCTGAACATGTTTATAGTCTAAAATCCGCCGATTGGGTCAAAGATGTATATCAAATTGTTAGTAATACTCAGCACGTCAGACGGGACGACAATGATTTTGAAATCTTTAAAAAAGCAGTAAATGAATATGCTGCAGGAGTAGAATTGGAAACGGAAACAAAACAAGAAGAAAAGTAGGAGAAAAAAGGAGAAAATCGGGTGTAAAAACTAAGTCTGAAAAAAGGAACGGGAAAAACTGTGTAAAATACCCACCCGGCAGCGTTCTTCACAACCACAACCAGATCCACATGATGAACCTCTTGAAGGAGCAACAGGAAGTTTCTTGCCACTCGCGATCCACTTCGTAGGAAACAATTAGGTATGAAAGCCATCGAAGTTGTTCGTGATAAGGGCATTGGAACTATTGGTGATGTTGCTGGCAAAGCATTCTCGGTGATCAAGGACAGACTTGCACGATTAGTACGACGAAAACCACAGCCATTAAAACTGCTCAGCACCGAAGTGATGCCATCAAGTGTCAGCAAAATAATAAATCAAGCTGCAAATGAACAGTTGAAATAATTAGCTGGAGTGCCATCACCGACAAAATGTGCACGAGTTCAGGACACAAGCAGATATTTCTTGTCCGCCGAGGCATTTATTGAGATCGAACGTCAGATTTTGAAAGCAGATAATGCACCATACGGAGCTGGAGATCGAGTTGGTTTTGTTAATAATGGTGTTATGGCGTTGTTTCACAGTGCCACATACACCATTGACAGAAAGAATATTGAATCATGTCTAGAAAACGTCGACGTTGTCACGACGACACTATGCCTCGCATAATATTCCGATGATTATTCATGCACCGCCGGTCCATCAATGATGTTCGCCAAGGACACCAGTGAGCACCCCGAGAACCGTAACATAACAATGAACGGCGCTGGAGATGCAGTCGCATCAGTGAATGAAAACTTCACCTTAGGATTTGAGGTACGTCGACCGATGTTAAACGACAGTAAAGAATTTTCATGTGTGATTCCACTGTCGCACATCTTTTGGATTTTGTAGAAATGTCAGAAACGTTATTTTTAGGTGATAAACACACAATAGTACTAGTTCGAAAAGCCATGGACAACGATGCAATCTGGCATCCTGATGGTGTTGATTATGGTAAAGTGAAACTGACAAAGTTTTGGTTGTGGATGCCAACAATGACACCATCACTCGCTGAAGAAAAACGGCTTCTCTCTTTCATGGGCAACGGCGGTAAGTCAACGCTGTCGTGGTTGACGATGACCACAGACAGCGTCCAGAGTAACTTTGCTGGGTTATTCATATGGCAGATAGCATCACAGCAGGGAGCTTCAGCGCCACGACATGTGTTTATAGCGCTTCAGGAAAACACCGGAGTAGGTTCACAAGAACGAAACCCAATGGTGTTTGACATAATCGGGGTTAGTGAAGTTTCTCTGAGAAAAAAATGGACATCAAGAACCGTCCGAGGAAGTGCTGGTAAATTTCAACTACAATCATGTTGCAAGTGCGTATCATCGATTGATGACATTCATGGGGCGTGATCAAAATGTTGATTCTGGTTTGCAGATATCTCAGCGTGACTTCACAACCTATATCCGATCTATTATATTTCACTGGAACTCATAGGTTTGTTTAGGCAATCATTCGTCGACTTACACTTCCGAGCTCGAATAGGTGTATTACCGGCTGGTCCTGGTGGTTACCGAGCAATCGCTGTTATACTATCGGACAAAACAGTGTTGCTTGAAGGACGAATGAGAGTCGTTGATGCGCCTGTAGAAAACATGTAAATGTTAATTAGATCATTCATGAAGTTATAATGTCATATCATCACGTCGATGTTACTCTGACACCTGGATAGATTAAAAAACTTCAAACCGCATCGAAAAAGAATTCTGGGGCAAAAATAACTTTGAAATCAGCGGCGTTGCAGGGCCCAAATAAATTATCGTTGACTGAACGTCAGCTCAAACACTACATTGGCGCCAAGAAATCAAAAACTGGCGTTCGACTTGATCTTTCTGCGAATGCGATCAGGGAAACAACAAAATCCTGCGGTATATTTCCGTTTCTAGCAGCGTTACCATCGCTAATGGCAGCCGCAGCTCCAGCTGTTGCAAAAGCAGCTACACATGGTGCCGTTGGAACAGCTGCAGGTATGGCACTGAGAAAAGCAACAGGAAACTGTCTAAACACCTCAAAAAAAGAACGGGGTCTAAGATTACCAGGAACGCGGTATGGTCAAGGTCTGGGACTGCCGGGGACGCTTCGTTAAAGCTTCCCATGTCCAATTTTGATTTACTTGATGCTGCTCGGCGAGAAAACATAAAAAGTTTCAGAGGTGTTTTCATGCGTGATCAATTACCAGAGAAATCAAACCATGTTGAAACCAGTATTGTCCAGGTACTCACTGGGTTGCATACGCGGTTGATCCACGTGGGGTTGTTATTTCGATTCGTATGGATTGGCGCCATCGAAAGAATTTTTACGGTATAGTGGCTTAGCCGGTGACATACCAATCTGGTATTCAAGATTACCAACACAGACATTAACGAATCCACATATATGCGGTCCAGAAGTACTTGCTGTACTTAACGCTGTGTCAAGGTCATCAGCACCGTCGCATAAAGTCGTGCACGAATAAACAAGTGGTCATTTTAAACAGGTTAATGGTTTAAAATGGTAGAAATTTACGGAAGATCTGATACACGTAAATACCCAGGTGAAGTTGATCTGTCTGCGTAAGTGACGCCAGATGAACTTGCTGATCTTATTCATCTCACCGGGGTGACCCAAATGAAGTTGTTATTTTTCAGGATCAGCAAGGAAGCTTAAAAACGAGCAATATTAAGTGGGCCGATATTATCCTGCGAGTTTTAAGTGCAAAAAAGCGATAACATCGTGGTATTTACTGGCGACGGAAAAATTTTAAAAAACTCGAATATATCCAGTTGTTTAATGACTGGTTTACTGGTCATGACTTAAAATAGAATTGCTGGTTTGGGACAACCGAAATTAGCCGATGACGCTGCAACGAAGAAGTACGTGGACGACAGTAATCCCGGTTTAAGGACCGATATCAACAACGAGTGACAGATTAACCTCATTACGGTCTGAGTATGATGGTCATGTAACCGCGTTTACGATCCATCTCAGAAACTATAAGATTCTTCTTCAGGTCGCCTATGATCTTTTTGGAAAACCAATACCCGCCAGAAATAAGCTCGCTGACCTTCGCACACAGCTTAATGATATAGTCGGCGTTAAAACCTCAATCGAAACGATTAACAGAACGCTCGCAGAAATATCAGCAAAGGTTAAAGGATTTGATGGAAAGATGAACGAGCTTAAAACAGAATCAAATAATATACAGAATAGAGTTAATAATATTGATCTAGTGCTTGGTAGAGTATCATCAGTAGCTAATGGACTTAGCTGGACACTGGGCAATATGAGATTTGATGATAAGATTAAGGAGATAAACGACAAGATAATTAATCTGGATACTAGAATAAATGATGTACGGAAAGATGTAATTAGTAACAGTATTTTTATACTCGATGAATATGAAATTAATATATTAAAAAATAATGTTGTTGAGTATAAAAGTGACATAAAGGAGATAATAGAGGGGCATTTTAGGATATCAGTATCATATATTGGTTATAAAAAGTGGAAGATTTTAGAGTATATTATGACAGAGTAGATTTACATGGAATTGGAGTAAAATTCGAGTTGGGGGATTATGAGACGAGTATAGAATCTCCACAAAACACTTTTATTCTCAAAGTTGGTAAGCGGGGGAATATTGAAATAACATATTCAATATTCGATTTATATAAAGAGTTTGAGAAACTTAATATTACTGTTTTTGTCGAAAAATTTTATAATCGAGCCACACTAGGTCACACACAACAATCGTTTTAAACAGGTTAATGGTTTATAATGGTAGATATTTACGGAAGATCTGCTTCGCGCAAAGGTCCCAGTGACGTTGATTTATCCAATTATGCGACACGAGATGAACTTGCCGATGTAATGCGTCTCGCCGATGTTGACCCAAATGAAATTGTTTTTCAGGATCAGCAAGGACAGGTAAAGACAGCAATATCTCGATGACAGATACTATTCTGCTTGTTCTAGGCGCGACCGAATATAACTTAGTGGTGTTAACTAAAACATGTAAAATTCAAAATTCGGAGGAATCAGTTCTAACAATCATGGGAGAGATTGCTGGGCGTATTAGAAATATTGGATATATAATGTATGGCGATCTCAACATGAGCAGAAATACAATTATCAATGTGAGACAACCAAAATCAGACGATGACGTGGCAACTAGACGTTATAAGACGTTGACAATGAGTTCATGCAAATTCGACATGATATATTCAAAGACCTACTCCATCTCATCATTATTTTATGACTTTTAGGTACTTTTTCACCTTGAACTCTGGTCTTTTAGTGATATAATCCAAGAAGTATTACAACGTAAGCTTGAAAAATGGACACTGTGACCAAGGTTTCAACACGTTGGACCAGCGACGCATCACAAATTGTCAACAAAAAAAGTTAAAGCAACTGTTCAACGTAGCATCAACTGGCATTTGTCGCAAATGTTAAAAAATATACGTTTTTTGTTTCTGAATCCTTTCCACAAAGCTTTCAACATTCCACAAAGCTTTCAACATTCTAAAGTCGGTAATGTAGTGTTTTTCATGTATCAGTTTGCTAAAGTGGTCATGAAATTCTTTAGTACTTTTTATAATGTAGTATGATAAAATTATAACATCTGTAACACTTGAAACATTCTCCAGTTTACTTTACTCTATATAAATTGCTTTGTGCAAGCTAAATAATAATCCATTTATGCTACATTAGCAAAACCTACATACAATAGGCGATTTAATGAACACTTATTTCACTACCTTTCATTTATACTGTACTATTTTGCGCACTATTGAAGATTTTCTTAGCACTGTCGGACTCTCTGTAGTTAATAGCGAACAAAGCGTAATCGAGATAAATAGTCTCGCACTCGACTGGCTGATTGTTCAGACATTATTCTTTCCTGTATTTTTGACTTAAATGTCCACTTTTGGAAAAGAAATACAAGAGTTCATCCACATTTGCATTAATAATTTTTGGTACTGTATTATTACCTCTCATTTTTAAAAGTGTGTTTAAATATTTATTGCATTTGAGCATTCCATCTATTAGTTGATCAAAATTAATTGGATATTTTCATTAATGGCAAATCAAACATTGGGTTTTTGTATTTATACCATGTTCCAAGTACATATTAAACATTGTTTTCTCATTCATTTTACTGATACATCTATTATGCAATCCACGTGTAGTATAGGGAATGAGAGTTCAGTGGAGCTTGTGTAGTACGATTTAAGTAAACCTGATCGTATGTTTAACAACTTGGGAGAAGCGAGCAGCAAAATGGTATAGCAGGGTATGGGCAGCCGTCACCGCCAAAATTACATTAATCAAATGATGTAGTATGAAATCAAATCATTTAACCCAGCAAATGAAACGATATATCCAGATTCCAAATGTGGTGTCATATGAAATGATTTAACGAACAAAACCGAATGATGAATTTAGATTCCAAATGACGTGGTATTAAATGAAACGATGTAGTGTGAAATG
>JAECUM010060632.1:0-23665 GCA_016617855.1 Megalonaias nervosa
TTACATTTCAGGAATGGAAATTAATCTTTGATACAGAAATTTAATCCGACGCCTTGCGCGTATCTCTTAAGTTATTTCCCCATACTTCCATGACAACAAAGATACACCTAATGTAATGCATTCCTAAATCGGACTAGCGACGTTTTCAGCAGTGCCTTATTTAGGCATAAGCTAAACAAGCTACAGCTTAGGGCCCCACAATCTGAACTTACAGTCTGATGGGGTCCCTCATTTTTACTTTATGCCAAATAGGGTCTCTACAGCTTCCCATAGCTTAGGTCATCGCTTTGTCTCAATCCAGCACTGGTTTTCAGATATCGACGAACAGTATACAACATGGAAGAAATATATCTTACAGATTACACCAACCCGATCCTACCTCTCTGTTAAGTCATTTATATTTATACGATCAACTTACAAGAGTAAGGTAAATTTACTAAAAGTAGGTGGGGGGCGGGAGCGTGCTGTGCCGAAGCATGACTTTAGTCACGTAAAATTCGATTCTGAAGGAAGTTGGTATATATTAAAAATAAATATTATTGTTATAAGTAAATACCGAATACGTTTCATCTTGTGGAATCAAACTATTATTTAATTCATGGCAAATATATCTGGTATTAACTTAAGAGTAGAACATATCCTTTAGGTATTAGCGTTATCTTGGGAAAAAGATGCAAACTTATAGGTAAAAGAGGAAACTATTTCCGGGCGGGAAAATACCTAAATACGCTTATAAGGGTAATTTAAATTACACTGGCGTAGCGGAATGGTTAGTGCAAAGGAAGTGATCATAAATATCGGAAACAAAACTGCAGTAGAGGGAGAAAACAAGGATTCTGGCTCAATGACCCCATTTTAGGACCCGGGCATCTGCAAACAAGCACAATTTCCCACCCCAGAGACCCCCATCCCACCCCGACCAATTTTTCTCCTCAAAGTGATAACAAGGATTATGGCTCAAGTGTATTTTATAATTGTTTTTTGTTGATTACTGTATTATTGTTAGATGAAATTTAATACCCATTTGTTTTATAAAATATCTTGCTCAGAGACCCCATTTTATACTAGGGACCATCAATGATATCCTGATAGACGTCCTCTCATTCGATTTCATAAACAAGCGAGTCAGTACCGGTAAACAATAATCTACTTGACGGACACTGCTTCTTAACAAAATTGTAATGAAAACTGTACATGAGCCACTTTGACAAATGAAGTACAGAAGCTCCAACGTAAATCGGTTTATTTAGTTTTACATTTGTTTTTCTTCGCTGTATCGCGAAAAGATTTTTATTAAATATTTTCATGCTAACAAAATCATCGTTTGATAAACGTTTGTTTCGGTGGTGGATATCATTAACTAGCTCATTATTTACTCGCTTTCTAATAATTTTCATGGTCTTAGCAAAGACGGAGTTGTTCATAAGCTTAAAGAAGATTTTTCGAAATCAGTTTTCACTAAAGCTCTCCTTGACGTGCTTTAGCTAATATAACCTCTCATCCATGGTGACTGATTAAATTTTAACATACAATGAACTTTCCTCAACACAAGACCAGCGTCTATTGCTTGTTTAAGAATTTTATAATGTAAATCATAATTTCTCTTGTCAAGTAAATTTGGGACTAGTTGTATTACCATAGAATTTTGTCTTGGTGCTGCTATTGCTTGTTGCTCTTGAGATAACAAACTGTAGTCTATTATCATTGATTCCGCACACAATGGATAATCGTTGGGTAAATCGTGTAATGAAATAGGATAGTCGAGATCAACTTCAACTATATATGAGACATCGGCAGGTATCTTTATTTCTGTCTCCGCTAGAAACTAGTCAGTCGTAATCCAACGAAATCCACCAAATGGCTTTGGTTCTGACATTGCATGACCATACAAATTATTAGAATGGACATACATGATATACTTCGATGGAAGATCAGGATTGTACTCTTTCATGTACTTGTTATTTGTTTCCGAATATTTTTTGTTATCACGCTAATGCCGCGACGAATACCTTTTTCAATAAAGTTAACATGTCAACGTCTGTTAGTAATTCTAACTTTACTTTACTAAACTTTAACATAGCATTCCAAGATAATCCAGGAGCAGAATAATAACAACAAGGGCTAAGTCCGTAATTGTTATAGCTCACTTTTCTTAAGCTTTCAAATACGTCCGCCAGCAATAACACATCCGTTTTCAAATACAAATCATGATAATCGCGAAATGTCTTGCAATCAAATTCTTACCAATTATCTTGTATATATTTATACTTGTTATCAGTTATATTTGCATTTCTTAGTTGCGAATAAAATGTATCTGTGTCAGGTAAAGAAATTTCATCAAATTAGCTCCAATCATCGAGATACTCATACGGAAACACTCCTTTTTTGTCAATAGATTAACGTTATCTCCAAAACAATCTTGTAGGTTATAAACCTAGCTACAACCTTTCACTAGCTCATTCAACGATGCTGCCATAATACGTAGGCTGTCAATAAAACGTAACTTACCTAAAGTAACTGATACATTCTTTTCAAAATTATTTGGAATGCACTTGATTATATTATCGAGTTTTAAACGGGGCTTTATGTCAGGATTACCAAAAGCTTGTACTATAATGTGACTGTCATATCCTCGGAAGTTGTGAAGAACAACCATAAAATAAAATGCGGAGAGTGAAACTTTAAATTATATTTATCATGAGCCGCTCAACGATATTGTCCGGTTAAATGACAATGGCCACGTACTTTTTTATTATCGGGAGATTAAAAGGCTTCTTCACAAATGTGAAAATAAATCCACTTGTTCGTGATCAGATTTCTTCTGTGCTGTTAATTCTGTCAGGGAACGATTCCTTTTAAAAGTTTAAATACATTATCAACTTCGCTAATCAACTCCTTGAGAAGCCAAACAGCTGGATCATTACCACGACATATTTTGAATTTTTCTTGTACTCGATTGGTTAGGGTTATTTTCTACGCCATGCACAGGCTGGAGTAAACATACCAAGTCGGAGTATCTAATTAAAGGAATTTTAAATTTGTGTTGGTGATTCACAAACTGTAATAGATTATTATCTTTAGACGGCATTGTTATTCGTTGTACATCGTTACAGTACTATAGATGCTTTTGTAAGTTTTCATTGTCAGAGCAACCATGCAAACAACGATAACAGAATAAGTTTTTATTTTTATATTTTTAATACTGTTTACCAACGAGTCCTTTCAAATTTGTGATCCAAACGTAATGATTTTTGTAAAACTTCAAGTTTATTGTCGATTGCGAAGCTTTTTCTCAAGTATACCTTGGATAAACGTTTTCACGCTCGTCAGGACCAAATACATTAACTGTAATATATTTTGCTTTTCAAAGTTTGGTACTTGATTTTCTGCAACTGGAAAGTCAATACCAGTAAACTTTAATTCTGATACATGAGCAAATCACTTGTCAACGCGATCAGCACTTTGTTTCTGATGCAAAACATCGTAGACATAATAGCCCACTGAAAGCATCTCTCATCGAGGTTCTTTACATTTACGCAACATTTTTTATTTTTCATTTTGTGTGGCAGGTCAACATATGAGCTACCGCGTAATACGTTATATTTCATCGTGTGAAATATAATTTCAGTAATCATCTCAAACCTCCAACCCGAACCTAATCCGGTGATTTCTTCTATCTTTATCTAAATTTCTTGGAGCATTTCTTCAGCTAGCAATGACAGATTAGTTCTAAGCAAAGCACGCCTCGATTTTTTGTTAATGTAAGGGTCTACAATTTCCTCGTCAGTCGTCTCGTCTGTCACAAGTAACTTTGAAAATATAACGTGATACTGCACTAGTATTTTCAAACCCTTAAGTGTTTCAAGTTCACGTTTTGCAGTCAGTTCTAACAAATGAAAATTACCAGTGCGATCTGCTTATCAAATCGATAGCTGTTGTCAAATCATGCGAAGGCAGTAGTTCTTTTTGCAGGTTCTCCTATAAGGGTCTTTTTCGCTATATCACGTAACTTCAGAATTATATTATATAGCATTTCATATCTCTAACCGCACTACACACACGAGCTAGTCGAACAATCAACTAGAGATATTAATTGCTTATAGAATAATAGCACAGATTTCCGCAAGCGAACAAGCGTATTATTATGTTCACCCAATGTGCAACGAGTACGCGGGAAATATGTTAGGGTCAGTGATACACGTTAAGTATCGAAGACATTTTGGTAAATTAACGCCTGCTTGTTGTATGATCAGCGTAAAAGGTGATAATACCGAGTGAGTTGAAATCTTTAAGAAAGATTTTATTTACACGTTATTATGTGATGATATACCAGCATTACAAGGGGTGTATCATGTTAACGGCGCGGTTACTGATGATAATATTTAAAACTTATCTTTACAAAATGAATTTCAACCTCATCCCGTGTTTGATCTTTACGAGGCCTTTGACAAAGGAATTATTCGAAGAAGAAAAGCTGCAAAAAAGTATTAGGTAATTTGCACAATAGTGGATTTCTTACATTAACTGTTCGAGGAACTCAAACGGAGAAAGTTAATTATAATAGCCATCGGTTTGTTTATGAAACCTTTAACGGACCAATACCTGACGGTTTAGTAACAGACCACGTCATCCGTGTTAAAACAGATAGTCGTCTAGAAAACCTCGAACTTTGACGCCAAAAGAAAATACAAAACGAGGACGAGATGGTAGTATCAATTTTGGATGCAAGTTATATATTGTAACAGACGAGACATTAAAGTTTAAAAGAATTTCAACTGCTGCTCAGTACTATAATAAAAATCCGGGAACCGTAGAGAAATCTGCTGATGGTGTTATAAACATGGCAACATCACAGTCAACATTTGACAGAATTATCTTTAGATATGACGATTAATTATATTTGCTAGCTCTTCTTTAGTTAATCAATTATGAGCAAAGATTAAAACATCATCTTTGTTAAATTTTAGTATAATAAATGTACTCTCATTAAGTTTATTTTTTTTTTTCTGCCGCTGTTAGCAGAATCTCATCAGAATCACCTTGTATGATGGTAACGTCAACAGAATAAGAACTATATTCTGACAAACATTTTCGCAC
Organism: Megalonaias nervosa; assembly: GCA_016617855.1. Lineage (NCBI taxonomy): Eukaryota > Metazoa > Mollusca > Bivalvia > Unionida > Unionidae > Megalonaias > Megalonaias nervosa. The sequence continues at coordinate 5,098 of JAECUM010060632.1, forward strand.
TGCTTCAGCCAATTCTCCATAGTTTAACATATTAACTTTTTGATGACATTTCATCTATGGAGTCATCTTATTGTTATAAATTAGACAAAAATATCTCATTATATGGATTTAATGAAACGACTTGCTGATATTTACGTCAGCGATATAACCGATGACGATAGTTTTACACCGCGATATGATGCTATTGTCGCATCTGTTGGTTATACAGAGAATGACATTTTACATAACAACGACGATGAACACAACGAGATTGTAGGTGTAGTCGATATAATGTAAAACATCATATCACAAAGAAAATTTTGGAATTTAATTTTTCAGTAGATGAAAATCAGACGTTTTGGAGACTTATAAAACCAATTTTAAACATTAGAATTCCAGACCTACAAAGAATATAAAATTCGATTTGATATTTGTCAAGATATTTAACCTAATGACGATCTCTGACGATCGCAGACAATATCTAATATCGTTATGTAAGCCTGCAAAATGTAAATCTTTCAGAAAAGTAGGAGGAAATTTAAAAAGGCATTATTTCGCACTATTAATTAATTCTTTGGTTGGTATCCAGCTGTTAAATTTTTCGCTGTATCCTCTCCACTTGACAATCCTTTTTTTGCCTTTTTCCTGATAACTTTTTCAATACCAAAAACACCTTGTTCAGTTTTCTGTAATTCTTGTTCGTAAAAACCACCAATTACCGGTTCCCCGGCTAGATCCTTTAGCGCGTATGTTACAGGTATTGTCAGTAAAACCACATCGATGACAAATGTTTCTTCGGTCCAGTTTGGAGTAAATCCTTTTTCAAATACTGTTTTGTTAATGAAATGAGAACTCCAACAACTACTTTAAATGTATGCCTGCGATACATGTTTTCATTTGCTAATATCGGATTTGTAATTGCATCGTTTGGTGACAGCTTCTGGTTTAATGTTTTGTGTTATTATATTTATCAACAATTTGTGGAAGATCATCAATATACCTGTTCGTGATTTTAGCTGTCAGGTGTTTATGTATCAGCTCGTATAGTGTACGATTAAATCTTTCAACGATAAATCTTTTCCCTTCGTTTCCTGTAACATAATTTTTTATGGTATTTTTTTCCAAAAGCTGTTGGAATTGTTTTATTATGAAACTCAGCTCCGTGATTGGTCCAACTTTTATTTGGTCATCTTTCCGTATTTGATGTTATCTGTTTTACCGCGTTAGTTATCGATGTTCCTGTTTTATCCGAGACGGGTATATTAAATGCCTATTTGTTAAACACGTCAATAACGTTAAACAAGTATTTTTACTATCATTAAACTGAGCAAGATTTGAGACATCAACCAAATCTATTGCCCATATATCATCAACGACATTCTCGACAACCTTACGTCGTGGAAACTTCTTTGTAGGTTTTTGTAATTCAGCTGCGAGATCATCATACAATTCGTTTCCAAGACCTAACCTGTATTTTGTTTTGATTAATCCCTGAACTAGCTTTGTATCAAATCGTTCTCGCATATTTACAGGTTTCATATCACGAAGTTCATCTAGCATTATCTTATCACAGCCAGGCTTATCTTACTCATTATCCCGATAACAGATATCATGACGCATTGATATTGCATCAACTTGATTATAAGGCTCTTGTTCCGGTAATGTATTATCGTTTTGGTCCAGTTGTTTATCTAGTGTATTGTATGGACCAGAGTATTTGTGGCCTGGTAATGTCCATCCCCGTTTTGGTTTCAGTAATTTTCCAATAAATTTGTGGATGTCAGTGCAGCTGCCAATTACTTTCCGCCGATTGCTTATTGACAGTACGCAACAATTTTGTCTTGTTCGCTGCAAAGACTTTTATCACAATCACAATTACATTTCATTTTATTTTTAATCGTCGGCAAAATATTTGTCAGCAAAGAAAAATATTATAACATCTGAAATATTCTGTGAAACATGCTGTTTTTAGTGAAATGTTGACGTTTTCTGACCAATTTTACCTGCTTTTTGGGGTAAAATAGCTGCAAAAGAACCAAACAAAATCGGTCCAAATCCTTATTTTTTGAGGGTGAATCCTCAAGGGGGTAACGGGAATTTAACATTGAATTTTTGAAAAATGATTTTTCACTGCTTTTTACCAATTTTTTCCACGATTTTTCATACATATTCTGGCATAAAATCGACATAAAGAGCGATAAAAACCAGAATAAAATGATATTTTATAAATTCTAATGTTAATTTCCGTTAACTCCCCTTGCGGTTTGACCCTCAAAAAATAAGAAATCGAATTGAAATGAACAATCTATTATCATGATAATTCGATTAATTATCAATTAGAATAACTCTATTCCAGATATCAACGTCGACAGAAATATACTTTTCTTTCTACCGCAAACAGCACAAATGCTTTGTAACATTTTTATGTTATTTTTCATTTTCTCTATTTTATAATCTTTATTCTCCGTTTTAGAATTACATTTGAGACAGTACATTGACTACGGTGATGGCTGTCATTTTCTTTTATACTTAATCGACACACAAAATGTATTGCTATGTCATCATTGTTTTACTTGGATACCTATCGAACTGCAAAACAAATTTTACAAAGTCGGACGATTGGGATATATGTCGGATAAATATAATACAATAATAACCATAAGCTGATGTTCCAGTCGCCTGTAGTTGATTAGGCAAGTAATTTATTTTTTTTTTAATTTTTTAAAAATATGTCATCCAATTTATATTTTTCAAGTTTATCAAAATTACTTAATGGCATCTGGTACCTGGTAGAGTCTTTTCGCGTCCGATCCCTAATAGATTCGGAATTAGACTGCCTGTTAACCCCGCTTAAAGTGGAGGGATTGGAATAAATCCTCCTTGTTTTGTTTTTCTTTAATGTTACATACAACTATCACGGTGACAAAGTCACCGACGATAGGTCTGTTTGATACCATTGCTGAATACCGCCTTTTTAGTTGCCACTGATACTGCCCTTGATGCAGCCGCTAGTCCAAGTGTTCCTATTACAGGCCAAATTTTTGGCATTGCACTAGCTATTACAGAAAATGCTGGTTCTATAAATCCAAGGTCAACCGCATAGCGGCTGGACATCGCTGATATTTGACAAGTGGATAATTTAAGCACAAACGGTTTTCTTCGACTGAGTTTATTGATTTGCTGTCTAGTTAACATTACTTTTACTACGGTCATGGAGTCTGAAGCCTCTGAGGATATCATTAAAGAAACAGAATTACGTTTGGCAATCCCTGCTGATAATTTTGTAGTTTGACCGGGCTTTAGGTATATTTATCTGGTTGTGTATTCCGTTTGCATTGTTTATACTTGTTTGTCACACAAATTAAACTTGTACGGTCATTTTTCCCTTGGACGCATCAATTGTCAAAAATCTATCAATGACAGCTAGCGGGTATACGTTGTACTGTTCGGCTGGCAGCACTCCAAGCGTCTAAGTGACTTCAATATCAACAGTTGATCTGATAGCTTGTTCGGAATGTTTTGAAACGTCAAAATAAAAGATAATATACAGTGATCGAAATTCTTCTACTGATCTACTGATATCCGAGATCCACTGTCCGCGTCCTCATATGTTTGCATTGCTTCCATAAGGTACATATACGGCCGAAATATGTTTCTGGTGGCGTCTACAGCAAAATTACATTCGATTGCACATTCGGGACATTGTCTAGAATTTATCCTAACAAAAATTCTTCTGACGTCTGGGTTATTAAATCCTGAGTTGTTCATTTCTTGATCATTACTACCCACTCCTCGTTGATATACAACAAACAAATGTCGAGGTAATTGTTTGCTTGACGTAGTTGTAACACGCCATGTTTAATCCGTTGCGTCAGGAATTGATGTTTGATAAATTCTATTTTGCTGAAAATATGTCTTTTTTGTATAAGCGGTCAATAATGGTTCAAGTTATATTGTACAGATAGGACAACTCGTGGCATCCGTAACGCTAATCTTGTAATAGCAAATTGTCCTTCAGCCACTCCATCGGCGTGCATTATACAATCATTTTGATCCGCTCGATCTAAAATATGTGTATGTTTTAGTCCTCGAAAAACTTTGTTGTGATCACGGCAAAATCCAAAGATTGTGCATAACGGAAGCATCATTGTTATTTGGCGAGATTCTGCGGCAAATGCTTTTCGTTTGGCATATCCCTCGTTAAATTGCTGTCGTCGTATATTTCTGACAGCTAATCTTATTGCGTCTCCAATATCACTAGCTGTATTACCAGTTGGATTGGCGATTAGATTATTATTATTTGGAGCAGGCACATCAGCACCGGTACGGAATTCGCTTGAAACAGCTGTCCCAAATCCGGTATCTTTAAACCACGTCATATTTGTGGCCATTGATCTCGAATAATCATCGCTGAATGAGACGATATTGATTATTGTACTCACTATAGGCAGGTACATTGAAATATCATCCACGCTTTGACTGGCCAATTGATGCCGTGCGCTTTCAAACAAACTTCAGCAGTTATTGACAAGTGCAATTTCTGCAGCAGCTGCAATATCACCTCCTATCGCAGTTAATAACTGGCCACGCACTTCTAACACAGCCTTGTGCGACAATAGAAACACGCCCTCATCCATTGCGTTAAAAGTTCTGACAGCAGCTTTATTTAGTTCGTTTGAGTTTTCGTCGAAATACTCAACATACTCGAATACTATCACAGTGTCGTCAGTATCATGTTATTCGGCAAGATTGAGATAAATTTTGACTGACATTATTTTATGTTACCTCACAAAATTGTGTGGCACACAAAATTTCAGAAACTAAAATTCAGCAGGCGTTATTATTTGTCTTGTTTTCTTTACGAGTTTGCGTATTACCTCTTCGCCGCGGGTGATAATAATTTTGTTTTGTGGTAGCTATCATAGCTCGTTCTGTTTCTTTTGTTGGTGCGATATCTGATATTGCTCGTTTTATTTCCAATGCTGAAGGCATTGTTGACCAGCTTTGCGGGCTGCCTTTAATTGTATCAGCAATCTTTTGACCTACTGCAGTGCCAGCAGTGCCAGAAAAATCTTTACCTGCGTCAAGTGCAATTGATGCTTCCTTACGCGCATTTCCTGGGATTTGTTTGCAGCTATTTTTATAAATGTATTTCCAAAGAATTCACCCACAGTTTTTCTTCTATAAACTTTATTTTGTCTCATCTTTGTTATTAAATTAGGTTTACAAAATTTACTTAGTTGATAGCTACGCTGTGATCGCGCGTAGATGTAAGTAATATGTGACAATTTCATTGTTAAGATCTATTTGTCACCCTGATTGATCTGTTAGTTGCATTGCTATACTCGTTAATTGATTTTAAGGAGTAAGTGCTTAGTATATTATTTGTCGAGGAGTAATTTGCATTAATGACCCTGGCTGGACAACGGGTGAAAAACTATAGATCGTTTGACCCTGGCTTCTCTTAGCTGAGTAACACCATGCTGCAACAGAACAATTAATCAATATTGTGTTTACTTATGTTATGTTAACTGGCAGATCACTGTCATATGATACACTTTTTTCTGCAACTCTGCCATACTGATGGTTCTAAAAGCCTAATAACAACGCAATACTAGTCGCTGGTGAAAAATCGATTATCAAATTATTTGTTAATGTAATTATAGCTCGTTGCGTATTATAGTTTGAAGCCAGCTCAAAATCGTCTGTGGCAGTTTTACTGCTGTTCTTTGTTATCAGCTCTTTAATCGTTTTTTTAATATTGTTTACGTATCACGCAACCTGTGATATTTTAACTGATACCCTTGTGCCAGAATTAAATGTAAAATCGTCATTGGCATTCCGCTTCACATTTGCCATAGAGTGCCATACTGTGTCAGAAATTAATCCGATTTTGTACTATTTACCAGGATCTAATATTATTGGCGGATTATAGTGGACAGAAAAGTTTGCCCTGTCACTCGTTGTTTGTGATGAATCGAGTAATAATGTCGTTCACATTTTCCTTTGATTATATCAAGGTTGTTAGATAAGATCGTTATGTAAATTTTCGTACTCAGATGGTGTTAGTAATCCGCTCGGTCTTAGATGATCTAGTATATCAATAATTTCGTTGTCAATTTCAGTGCTTTCATTACCTACTTCTTTAGATTATATTAACAACAATAGTTTGTCAACTATTTCTGCGTTTGATGTAAACACTCGAACACCGGATCCGGCGGTTTCTCTATCCTCCGGTAATCTTTTATCTCGTTCACTTTCGTATTTATCGAACAGTGTTTTAAATGTCCAACCTCTACCGTAACCTCCTGGTTTACTTCGATATTGTACTGCTGTTTTACACAAACTCGCAGCAATAATTCCCTCTCTCATTTTATCTAACATTGCCAACATTTCTGTATCTGTTGTAGCTTCTTTACTCACTTCTTTAGCCGTACTAAAATCATCATATCTTTCCATTAAATGTTTTTGTAGTTTTTTTTTTTAATCATCTTCTGATCATTTTCGAATCAAGATCGTTCAGGTCTTCTTTTGACAAATATTTGGTAATAAACTCAGAACGTTCGGAATTATCTATTTTTTGACATAGATTGTTTTCTGTAAAACCGTCTCTGTTTTTGAAGAGGCATTTCCTCTATGATACTTTCTTGTATTATTCTTTGTTGCTTGGATAATTCATTAGTTCGCTCCGACACATCTTCTATTATCCTCTTTAACTCGGCTGGATTAACCGTCAATTTCGCTATCTCATTTTCAAACATAAGAAGGTTGTTCATTAATCTGTCAAATTCAGCTTGTCATGCAACGGGATCAGCAAAATTTCTTACAAGTTCCTCTACAATTTGTTTTAGTATCTTCTTTCGATCTTCCTCCGAGAAAACCTAACAAGCCTTTTTCTTGTATTTTGGGGGTTTTTTTTAGTTCTTCTGGAGATATTTCTGACACTTCAGGTTGTTTTCCAATTGACTTTTCAGTAACAGGTTTAAGGAAACTAGCGGCTGATTTTCTGCTTGAACTTGTCCTCGGCGTGCTTCTTCCACTTTTGTCTTAAAAGCAGCTCGAGTTGCAACAAAATTTCTTTAGTAATTCGATTCTTTGTTGATGCTTGTCCATTGTTATTTTCTATACGCTTTATAAAATTTGTCTAGAGAAATTTATCAATACAACAATGAAACGTCTTAGCTGGGTCACATGTGAGTTTATCAAATATGAAAAAGTTATATTTGTCTTTGGTTCCTTGATGATATTATTCAATAAATTTATCTTTTGTTACATCATCGCATTGCTCGTTTGCAATATTTCTTACATCAACATTATCTAGTCCAGGAAAGAATATAAAACATTCCGTATTTCGCCTAATAAATCTATCAGCGTTATAAAGCCCTTGCGCCAGATAAAGTGAATTACATTTTGTATTACGCGATAATGAAAAGTATGATTTAATCTTCTTCATCTCCTCGTAGCTTAAGGAGATATCGTCAAACACAATTATTTTATGTTCGGATAAATCAAGTTCATTAAATCAAGGTCATAAATCAAAAATCATCACCAACGTTAAGCTCATTGATAAGGCTGTCGTTATATTCGCTTAATAACTCATGTTTAACCTGTTCTGGATTAATTGTATAAATATTTACCCTATCATATTTGAAGTTGTCGTTGAGCAAAAGATCTAATAATATATTTGTTTTACCAGACCCTGTACGACGGATGATAAGATAATGACAGTTTGGAAGTTCATTGTTGTGTTTATGTTTGATTAATCGTACGGTATCAAAATTCAATATCGACGATTTTGCCATTATTGTTGTTTTATAATTTTAGGTTCTATAATTTATATAATATGAATTATTACACAAAGTTTTGAACAACACTAACAGGATATATTTCCGCTGACGAACCAACAATAACTGATACCTCAGAGTTCGTTAAGAAATCCGGCGATACAATGATAGGTGATTTATTAATGCCAAATCAGCGAGTACTTGGTTTAGAAACGGCGTATCCGCCAATAAATGTTATTAATACACAAGCTGTTAGTTGTGCACAACTAAAATCTGTTGACGATAATAAACTATCGTTGACAGGAATTTCTCTAAGCGGTAACTTAAATATCTCAGGAATTTTTTAAAATAAATTTAGAAACCGCATATCCACCAGCAAACTTAAGTCAAACCGAAGCGGGAAGTTACTTACAGTTGATGTATGTGTACGGCAACAAGCTTGATAAGCTTGATAAGACCGGTTATAGGTAATATTAATATGTCGAGTTAAAAAAATGGGTTCGAAACTGCGTATCCACCAGCAAATGTTGATAATGCACAAGCGGTGAGTTATTCACAACTAAAATCTGTTGATGATAACTAGCTTAATAAGACTGGCGACACAATGATAGGTAATGAGTAATAACCCGATAATGAGTAATAACTCAAAAATAACAGGATTACCGACAACCTCGCCACCAGCTAATTAGACCTATGTCATTAGTTATGCTCAGTTACAAGGAGCGCTGGCCTCGTATTTGAGACCATCCGGTGGACCAATATCAGGTAATATAAATATGAAAAATAATAAAATAATAACTACATATGTTCCAGTTAACCCTAATGATCTGACAAATAAAGCGCATGTTGACAGTCTATCTAGCGGTATAAAATGAACCAAAAACAATGTTGGGCATATTCCAACACTTTATAAGGCAACTGACAACCGAGTTGGGTTTGAGGTAAGCGCATCGACACATTATCCTGAAAACTATCCTCATTACGCCTTCTCTGATAGACACTAATAGACGACAAGCGGAGAAGTTGAAATCTTTTGGATTAAAATTAAATGTCCCATTGCAGTTGGTATTTAGCAATTTCACTTGCGCGGTCAAATAGATTCTAATGTTGGTCGCATTTATAATTGGCGATTGGAAGGATCAAACAATGATATTGACTGGGTAATATTGTATAGTACAGAAAATACGTATATTTCAACAACACAATACTTTACGCTTCCTACAGAAAATACCGTTAACACGTACTTGTATTTTCGAGTTTATGTTGTCCCCGCTGAACATCCGTTTCCAGGATTGACAGCATTTCAAATATATACACTCAATGATCAAATTTAATTAAGTGCTATACAATAATGTCTGAACCACCAATTATAACCATAGCGAGAGAATTTTATGCTAATATTTTTATCCCCAAAAGTTGTTGGAAAAGAATCACTATCGGCGCGTGCGATAAATACTACGAACAATTTTACAATTACAATGATGAATTCTCCATTGTTAAATGAGGAAACAAACTTTGTTCTTGTCATGCATATGCGAGGACCACAACTAGTAAAAGCAATACAAAACTTTGATATTATAAACAGTTAATGTCATCCTCATGATTGTCTAGAAGAACAAAAACAAGTTGAAATTCTGTTTAAAAATATTGCTTGGGCTTGATTTTAAAAATCTAGATTTGATAATGAGATCAGGCGTATTAAAATCACGAGCACATGGTGGAAAAGCGCAGGAGGAGAAACGAATAAACGACAATCACAGTCGTCTTGACTAGCGAAATCTAAAATAATAAGAGCAAGAAACAAAGCGTTATACAACAGTTTTTCAAAAGGAGACATTTTTAAGCGTCTTGGTATGTACTGCCACGACAAGGAAACCCTAGTTAAAATCGTTAGAATGATACCTGATGCGGAGTTAATTATTAAAGTGTACTTGAATGCTATTTTACCAAAGATACGATGTCGCCTATGCTCATATGATCAGTTTACGAGAGTAAGGGGAATTTACGAAACGTGGGTGGTTGTGAGCGTGCTGTGCCAAAGTTTCAACTACATCTTACTAAATTCGATTCCGCAGAAAGTTGGTATATAATAATAATAAATTGTTCTTAAATACTGGGTATATTCTATTTTGTAGAATCAAACACGATGTGATTTAACTCATAGCGTATATATCCAGTAATAATTTCGGAGTAGAGCATATGGTCTATATATGCAAGTTATATTGATAAAATCACACAACGTTATAAAATACAGGAAACAAAATCCGGGCGGGAACAGACGAGAGGACACGTAGAAGGGGAACTTAAACACCCCGAGGGTGCGGACTGGAGAAAGAAAAGGAGGTGATAATATAATTATCAGAAACAAAATATTCTGATCGTATTTCCACCCTGTGATATATCCCGCTCACGGACATCGTCTAAATAACACCTTTTGGTCACAATGTGTGTATATATATATATATATATATATATATATATATATATATATATATATATATATATATATATATATATATATATATATATATATATATATAATATATATATATATATATAGTCTTAACTAAGATGTGTTGAGTCAAGAGAGAAAGAGAGTGAGAAAGAGAGAGGGAAAATAATATGCAATGCTGTCTTAAATTGTTTACATTATAGTAGGAAAATGATCTTCAAAAAAAGCGCAAAAAATCACTTTTCTTCCTTCGGATGCATTTATTTCCATAACACTGCTTCGTTCCTTCTCCGAGTTTCACAATGGACAGCGGACGAAAATACGAGATATTTGAGGTAATCCGAAAGGTATTTAAAAATCAATTTATTATAAGAATGTGTAATAGAAGAAGATTTAATCCGAGTCACGCTTCACAGTTACCCAATTCAAATGAGATAAGACATAAATAACGTGAAGTTGCTTGCATTGGCAACATGCGCAGCGGAGATAATCTTGGCATACCTTTGTGCAAATGTCAAGTAATGTAACTGAAACTAGTCACAAATGACACCATACATTGTCTTAAGCAGACATTTGGTACAATGGCTGCAACCATGTACTCGAAAAGTAACCTGAGCTAGTGGAAAGTAAATTACCTATCACATTTATTTTCTGCAATGTTGATATCGTATAAATCGACTGGAAACTATTTTGAATATGACGACATATTCATTTCTCTGATTAAGACACTATTAATCATGTTGTATTTGCTCTTCATTACAACGGAAAATATATGTTTGTAATTGAAAAATAACAATCATCATGTTTTATCTTGACTGCTAATGTTTTAGATTTATTATACATACTTACCTTGAGGCTACAGCATAACGATTATGCATCTAGTCTTTAAAGATACATAATATGATCATGTATCATGGCTGCAAATCTAGTATCTAACTAGCCTGAGCGCTCTCGACTCTTAATGAGTCGTTCGCAAAGGAAAATACAAAACATGGGCAATGCAAACAAGTTAAACAGAAAACCTGTTGTGTTTGCAAACCTTTACATGAGTATTTCTGCAGGATTTATTATTTTGCAACTAGTTCATTTCGACTTGTTGCTGGTGCTGGAATATATTTTATATTTACATAGAAATCGATGAGCCATAACATGTGTTAATTTATGTAAATGTATGGAAGCGCAAATTGTATCCCGGATATTTCATTGTTATAATAGTAATTATAGGCGTTTGTGTGACTCACAAGCAAATTTAGAGAATTTTTTAAAAGAAAATGTGTCAGCTGCAAAAGGATTTTTTTTTGTTTGTGTATGACTGTCTTTTTCTAGTCTTCTTGGTTTTCAACCGCTTGGTTTCAGTGTTCTACGGAGGCGTATCCAGTAAGATTCCTTTTCTTTCCTGGTTTCGGAACTCCAGTTGGGGTTGTGAACATTGCAATAAGTGTAATATCACCGAAAGTGTGGCCACGGGAGGAGAAGCTTTTTGCCTCTGAGCTTCTGTACAGCTTCTATATCATCCAAGCAGATCTGTGAAGGTTAACCCTGTTGTGTAGCTTTTCAATTTCTGCGGTATACTTAAGGCTACAGATCGTACATATGATGAGATAAATTACATTCTCTGCTTTTGCCACGTTTTCTTTGGACCATGTATGTTTAGTTTTTCTATAGGCACTTTACTAAAAGTGTCCTGGTCTCTATCAAATGTTGACAGGTTCGGCACCTTGCTAATCAATTTCTGACACCTTAATCAATCCCAGGCACACCTGATCCCTTCCTGGATCCAGCGCAACTAATAGGACTGTTGTTCGCCATATGATGTGTATTCTCTCTCTCTCTCTCTCTCTCTCTCTCTCTCTAATTTGCTTGATTTATTTTGCACATGTTATTTGATCTTTTGCCGAATGTGTCCTACACAGCAAGATTTATTCATTAATCAGTTTTTGGCAAATGTCTATCTGAGGAATATTTCTGTGAAAAATCAACTTTAGGAATGTCTGGATAATTATGAACCATTTCAAGACAGATTTCAACTTCACACTTTTCATATAGCCTCTTATCACCAAATACTTCGTCATCATTTTTCTCACTGTTAAAGAACCGTTCACTTTAACAAGAGGCCTCTTCTTATTGACATTACATATAGCTATATTCTAAAACCTCACTACATCCATCTTCTCCTTCCCAGTATATTTCTTGTATTTTATTATATTTCTAATGTTTTTGTGTTTAATTCACGAAACTTCTTGCTTCAATATTATCTGTATTTAGTTGAGATTACTGTCTACTTGAGATTTGTTTCTTAAACAGAAAAAATATTAAATTGTATTTCCTGCCATTTCTAATATAATCAGACCATGCCAATAGCAAAACATGTTGCTTGCCCCAGCGAGACGCGTTTAGGAATATTATGGAGTATAGAAAGAAATTAGCGTTAAGCTTCACTTGGTGATGTAAGTGGAAATCCATATTAGAGTAACAATTGTAACATTCATATGGGAAGAAAACACATATAATGCTGCAAAAATGAAATATTTTTTTTTCTGACAAACACTCTACCAGAGCGTATCTAAAGTGACAAATAAGAGATGATATCAGTAATGTCATGCATTATTTGTTCAGATAGTAGATGTATACTTGACCAACAAACTGATTACCTCTGTGTTTGGATGATGTGGATACCTTGCAATTGGGACAAGTTCTACGACATTGCCTTGATTGTGGTCAATTATTCAGATCACGGGGTTCGCTTTAACGACAGTTAAAACAACAAATGCTTAGTTTAGAAAGTATGAGATATTTTGCACGTCGATACCTGGTCGCAGGACAAGAATTTGTTGAATGGTATGACTGTGGCTCATGTAAGCATGTATGAAGTCAGCATCAAAGAAATACACCAGTTGAGTCGTTTCAAAGACTTACACAAATTAGGAAACTGCATCAATACATCACTGCCCAAAACTGCACCTAAGTCACATAGTATTGTCCAAATAAAATGCTTAAGATCATACTGTCCCGTTTATTAAAGTGCGGAAGGTACATCTTGGGTAAGTTACATAAACAAACTTGCGTAAGTTAAGTTTCACTAAGGTTCCGTAAACTACTCATTAATGAAAATACTCACGTAACTTTAAGGCAGGCACAAAGCTGGCGTACGTTTTGCGAAAAGAAGAAATGGCGGTTTGTATAATCTAAAGACTATAACAAAATCAAAATATCTGAAGAAAGTTTGCGACACCAACGTGTGTTCCGGGACAGAACACGAGTCCTCGATAATTTGTATGATCTAAGTTTAATATCAAGATATGACATTGTATTAAAAAAAAATTACTTTCAAAATTTGCGATCACACTGAATAACCTTGCTCTCTTAAAAAAATTATATAACATGAGATAGATAAGGTTATTTTGTGTTGTAATACACTGAATTATAAATAATGTTCTTTCGTGCTGTGACAAACTGTATTCGCGTTTGATATTGTTTTTTTTTTTTTTTTTTGATAAATCGTCAGATTTCATCGCTTATTGCATCATGAATCTTACACCAAATGGGTCCAAATGATTTGGTTTTGGTATACCAGCATCTAAACATATTTGGAAATGTTCATAAAGGAAACTTAATTGTGGATTGTAACCCGACTCTAGCTACCGATAAGAGGTTTGAAAGAACCAAACACGCATGGTCTTACTGTCTTGATATATTTGAGGCTCGGTTAAGCGCATGTGGCTCTCATATATATTAGTATTTATTTTTTATAGTAATTTCATTATATTATTGCAGCTATATCATTTTTCCACTTTTATTATCTTAAAAATGGTTTTGTATGTACCTAAAGGATAATACTAATAGTTTACACTCTTAGATTGTTATTACAATTTCATCCATTGCATAAAAAGATGAAAATTAAATCAAACTTTTAGCGTCTTTTACTGTGCATTTTCAGAACATGTAATATAACTTTTTTTCCTAAATAAATACCAAAAAGCTCAAACATATGCATAAACGTAGAAAAGATGGCAAGATAGCACAAAGGAATTAAATACATTATGGATATCCATGGTACGTCTGTGACACATCTGATCCTAATTATTCACTCAACTGACGGAGACATAATACAGGCAGAATACTAAAAAGTAAATCTGTCAGTGTATATATTTCTTTCTGTTGATTATATGTGAAAAGTGGGACAGGGAGGTTTCATGTTTAAAATAAGGTACAATCTGTCTCATTACACTTTTGAAATCGAACAAGTTGATTTAACCCTGCTATGATGTATGTGTGTATCATAAGGCAAATATAAAATAGACATCACAATGCCCACTGGCCACTCAAATGAACACCAGACTGGATTACCCTCTCGGACGGGCAAATAGAATCAGCTCACAATTAATTCTGCTATATTCTCTACATTTGTTTCTCAGTACTGTAGTTTTCATTGTGACCAAATTATAATAAATAAATTTCAGTATCGAAAGTGTTGATGTGCCTGTAGTCTCGAACGTGCTAAAATGTCACTGGCATGGAGGGTAGTTACTTGCTAACATAGATTTATTGCTTCAAAATAATACATTCAAACATGTCCATGCCAGAATTCACTATCATTCTAAATTAATGTTTAGTACACGAATATTATTGAAGACTGAAATTCCTATGGATAATATTTTGAAGAAATAACTCCACCTACATTAAAGACTGAATACAACAATATTATTGATTCTGATTCAGATATTATGGAAAGAATGAGCATTTTATCAAGAAAGCAACGTAATATAAAATGCAAGACACAATACTAGAACAAGGATAGAGATAGCCGCTCCTCTAAAACACTCAAAATTGTCAAGAAGATTTGGAATTTCCAAGTGAAACGCTAGTGTCCCAGACTGAGAGTCAAGCCAACATGTTTTTATCCAAATATAATGATCTGAATATTTAACACATACTCTTAGAGAAATATTAACTATATTAGTATGTTTTTTTACGAAACAAAATATAAATAGTCAGGTAGACAATTAGTTTGATTTTGGTAAAGGTCAGTTGCAACATACAGATGTACATAATAAATAATCATTAGGAAAATCCAACAAACGATATCAATTAAAGATTCGCAACAATATTGTATGCCAGTACAACAATACATGAAGAAAGTTTAAGCTATATGCATGTATAATATAGTCAATGAAATAATTTAAGGTATTAATTAGCATGTATATATATATATATATATATATATATATATATATATATATATATATATATATAGAGAGAGAGAGAGAGAGAGAGAGAGAGAGAGAGAGAGAGAGAGGTCTGTTCTATGGCTGACCTTGGTTTGAGTCTGGACTCAAACCAAGTTCATCCGCAGAACAGAGTTATCACGATGTTCACTAATAAACTAGAATTGTCGTGGAGATGGCATTGGAACATCAAACTTTAAGTAGAGGTTAATGAGCTGGTTTATATCTTTTACCGCTTTTTTTTAAGTAAGTAAATAATAACACCTCCATTTCAGAAAGAATG
Organism: Megalonaias nervosa; assembly: GCA_016617855.1. Lineage (NCBI taxonomy): Eukaryota > Metazoa > Mollusca > Bivalvia > Unionida > Unionidae > Megalonaias > Megalonaias nervosa. The sequence continues at coordinate 20,821 of JAECUM010060632.1, forward strand.
CACTGAATTCCATTTCACTAATTACATCTTACTGGAAATTGTATACAGTGTTCTTTAATAAAATCAGAAACAAATATTAAAATTTACCTGCCTAATCGAAAGTTTCTTCTTTTGTTTTTAATAACCTATTATATTTATATGTACATTGTTAGTTGTTGTGAACATCTTTCTACTTGTGTATATTTTGCATTGAGGTTTCCCTATAATAGCAGTGGTGTGGCTACCAAAAAGCTTCTGATTGCGCTAATTTTAGGCGCTGAATTTCACCCTCATACAATTTATAAGACAGTGAATATATCTCTACCATTATGGTTGTAAAATGACGTTGGAATATAATCGTGCATACAGAATCCAATATACTCAAAAAGCTAATAGTCTATGAAGAATGATTCTAGACTTTTATATATAATAATAATTATCAACGCCATGCACGCCGATGAGAATAATGTTTGTCATCCAGAGCAGGACTTGTAGCCGTCATAAACACTACTACCACTATAAGAAGGAACGATAGAAAACACATGTGCCACACCACGTTGGTAAGAACAAGAGAAACGCTTAGTCACCTGTGCATTTCACCACGGCACTGGAAGGCTCAGTCAAGAAATGACTCAAACATAAGCATGTGTTTTAGCGATCATTATGGTTATTCGTTTCATTTATCTCATATTAGTAGAATTCTTTGATGGCAAATGACACTAACCCGTCTTACTTCTCTACTTTGCCAGCCTTAAAAGCACAGTTACGTTTAACATGTTTTTGCCTTTGACATTCGTCACTTAAACATGAAGAGCAGACTGAACTGATCATCTCCCTTAATTTGTTCCTTATAGCATGGTTGAGTTAGCGGACGTTGCTTGATTTGTGACTCTTAAAATAAAATGGTTTGTCTTATTATTTGATTTTATGTCCTCAATATTTTCTTTCAGTCCTCAACTGGGATGATTAACTTCACGTCCGCATCTGAACTTTGAGGTATCTTTCTTTTTGAGTGCGCCCATAATATGTACAGTTGTTCTTTGTCCAGTTTTATCATCCATAGTCGACTTAGCAAAGAAGACATGAATAAGTCAGTTAATTCAGTTTGAAAAACTGTGCAAGAATGTGTTCGTTACAGAGTGTGGAGACACAAAGAAAGAGCAATACCCCCAAGCTGGCACAATATGCGGCAAATGATTTCCTTGCGTATGAACAAGCAGCTCAAACGAGAATTCATCGATGAGGTGCAATCGCCATGGATATCGATACTGTAAACGATCTAGAATAACTACCAGTGACACATCTCAGTGTCGTTTATATCTCTCAGGAGCAGCACTCTGCCATTGCCAAAATCTATGTTTGCAGCCTTTATGTTTGTATGTGTTGTTTGCATTTTGTCTTCTCCAGCTAAACATTTACCCACCAAACCACCTTCACCTACCTGTGCATTGTGATAGCATATCAATTTATTTCTAAATGTGAGAGATCTTCTACCCATTTTCTCCTTACACCGCAAGCGTGATAGCATATACATGTGTTTATTTGCAAATACGTCATCTCTCTTTACAATGCACTGTTGCAAGGTGGCATTTTGTCTACTTTTATGGCATACTCTTCTTTATACTTTGCATCTACTTTAACAATGTGCATATGTGAGTTAGGATGTGTGCTCGTATATATTGGGTAGTAGTTGTGGGTGATACTCAGTAAATGTCAGTACCGTTCAGGAGTGTTGGATAGTAGTTATTGCTGTTAGTCAGTAAATGTTGGCTGCTGGTCATTATATATGCGCACTGTTCAATCGTATTGGTCAGAAGTGTTTCTCAGTAGTTATCTGTGTTGCTCAGCAAATGTGGGGTGTTGGTCAGAAAATTCCTAAACTGGTGCAAGCTTTTAACATTACATTTCCCCTTGTGGCCTATACACTTTTCAACATGTCAGGCTAATGTTAATTTCCTCTTACCGTAAAAGGCGGAGTGATGTAATGTTCAAGCACACCCTCTATGTTTACCAAAATGATTTATTGGAGCCATCCTACTCTTTCTCATTATGCAAGCAACTGTCGTGAAATGTTAATTTTCCCATTTGTCCAATAATTTTCCAAAAGGCGACTCTGTTTATCATTCCTACTTAGTTCAAGTTATGCCCTAAGTGTCGCTTAAAGGTATACAAAGGTGATATACACTGCGATCGGGAATGATAATGTTGGTCGACATTACACGTGCACTACAGAGGCTTGAGGCACATTGATTACCTAGATAGGAGACATAGCTGTTCAACAGCCTGCAAAATGCGACCTCCACGAAACATCCGATCGACATTTTGTACCAGTCAGACACCCATGCGACTTTTTTGGGGTGGACATTAGTCGGCCAAAGGGTTACTGCCTTTTATATATTTGTTCCTCTAGTCGTATGTCTTCAGCAAATCTTTTATATTTCTCCTATACTAGTTAGAACAAACTGTACTGTATATGACTTTTGATTGATATTAATATAGATACTTGTGATTTCTAATCTCTCAGATATTGCTTCTTATATCTTTCACATCGCAAAATCCTGGATAATTCAGTGAATCAGGATTTGTTCACTCAGAGATAGACTTTGTAAACAATGTATGCAATACTCTATCATTATTTTTGCCAAGAAAATAAAAGGCTAATTATGTTAATAACCCATGTGTAATTATAGCTATGTACAAATGCTTGTGTATATTGTACCATACCAGGAATAACGCTATTTAAGGTTTTCATGATCTGTATACAGAAAAAAGAAAACAATGTTAAGTGCACGACTCTCTTGATATTTAAACAATACACAGAAGAAATAACAAAAGAGTATATAAATAAATAAAATTGGAAGCAAAG
>JAECUM010060642.1:0-10542 GCA_016617855.1 Megalonaias nervosa
ATGATAACGCTATCCCAGTACATACTTTCGTTAATATCTTCACCATATTCAGGTACTTTAACTTACTTTAGTACTTTCCACTTAACCTTAAGTACAGTAAACAATCGACAGCAGATTATTTTAAACTAGGTCATAATAGAAGTACACGTCAATTTCATAGTTAACAGACAACGTTGCCATAGATGCAGGTTAAAAGTGAATCGAAGTAAAAGCTGAATTGACTATTTCATTAGGTTTTGTCTGTCTCGATTAATCTTACGGATAAAAGTGAACTTTATTTGTCGACCCATTCATATTTGTATCATTGTGCACCACACAATTCAGATGCTGTGTATTGCCATTGCCGTAACTACTTTTCGTTGAAAGATAGAACGTGTTCAGACGCCATTGAAAGTTGCAATTAATTTTCCCGTATAAACCTAACCTTTTACACTCTATCTGAGGGTCAGGAAAATTTCAACGGGTGTTCTGCCGTTTGAAAGCTACAGCATTATTCACACTACCGCATACTTAGGCCCTTAATGTTTTTTCAGAAATGTGAGAAAAAGAATATCTCACTATGTTTGAGTGTTGTATAGGAAACTTCCACTCTCGGGATTAACAGTTGCGCGGCACAGCCGCGTGTCCGACACAAAATTCTGACATCCGGGTGGAATTTTCCTTTCCCACACCGATTCCTAAAATAAGCCGTTTTTAGTTTTAGACCGTTTTTAGTTTGTCGGCATTTAGTCCATTTATAATTATTGATGTAATGCCATTGTTTTGCCTTCCATATTACGTTGAGGATAATTAGCTAGGTCAGTGTATACGTGTTTTTACTGTTTGTATTTACATTAGTATTTGTATTAGTGTTGAAATAAAGAAACGTTTTTGTCACCCAATGTTATACAAAATCTTCGATTCTGCACCAAAGACAAATAAGAATAAACCCCCACAGTATATACAATCTATGTTAAGTGTCATACGATTCTAAAAGGGCACTGTTTTCTCCCGGTGACAGATTAATATCAAATTTTCATATTGAGGCAGTTATCCTTATAATGGTCACGTGATGCAAGCAAACTGGTGTAGATAAGTGGTAATTTAGGCCAACACTAAACAGGGACGAGGGGCTTGAATTAACACCCATCCACACCATCCTCATTGTATCACGGGACCATTCTAAGTCGCTTTATCAACATTAGTCGCTGAAGAAGGCAGTATGATATTGCCTAAAATTTCGAATTCTTAAGATATTTATGCTCTGAGTGTAGGAAATTACTAATGATCATGAAATCCTTCAACATTCCAAATTAATAAAATGCAACGAATCTCTACGTGGATGCGTTTATTCCATTCAAACTTAATCCAGGTCTTTCCAACAATCTAACTGTGTACTGAGCAATGTATATGGTTGCCCTCGTCAAGAGGCGTCCCGCCAATAGCTCTGCATTTGGACATGTACTCGCTCGAGCGCGCGTCGTTATGGAGGTCCACTGCCCTCCCGCTGTAGTGGTCCGATCCACAGTGATGACAAGCTCCCGCAATTTCATTAACCTATAATATACAATATCATTTTAAAAAATAAAGGAAATCCGGTGAAACATTTTTCCAAAGAATCTGATAAATGTTTTAAAAAAGTGATTTATTGTAAACATCGAGCTACCATGGCCTTGGGCCAGCTGGGCTAAACAATGACAGATGTTTTTTTAATGTACCACTGTCTCTAATAAATGTTGATTTTTCATCTTTTCACGACCAAATTTGTGCAATCAAAAGTTTATTTAAAATTTCAAACACTGCAGTCGTTTATTTTAAAACAAGTGTGTTATAGCGCGTGCACATAGAGAGCTCTTCGCACGAACTGGAATACCATCAAGAACAATGGTAATGGAATCAGAGTTCGCGTGGTGGTCCTGATTATGCGCCTGGAGAAATGGGCATATTGAACACTACTATTCAGGTATCGCTGTTGCTTCTCTCTAAACGTCACTGGCACCACGTGTTGATTTCTGTGTTGTAGATACAACGTAGTCACAAACTACAGTGAAAATTCTGTCTTGACCTGCTTAACCAGTTGTTGTGAACCCGAGTAAAGTTTTCCTTTAATGTATACAAATTTATTTTATTGGCTGGTTGATGACATATTTTTTACGAAAAGCAAGGAAATCTTATCGCACTTAGAGACAGGTTAAAACATGGCATATTGGGTTTGATTTTCGCCCGTGGCTGTAACGATGAAGTGTTACGTATATCTATATTTCTGTAACTCCTGGTACATGATTTTATCTAATTTTTTAAAATTTTTATTCATGGTTGTAAGTTGTACAGATCATCTTTACTTAGTTTTGCCTACGTGAACTTGTTCTGTTTTAGGAATATTAAGAGCGCAAAATTACATAGGGTTTATCAATATCTGCTGACGTATGTGTTGACCATTACTACTAATAATAATACTAATAATAAGACATAATGACGACTTGGGTTAATTTCTCATAGGCTGATGGGGTTTGGACGGCTCTAGAAGAATTCGGTAACTTCCCTTTGGTTGGGTTAGGTCACATGACTCGGCAAGTTCGAGATAAATTGAGTAGTAAGATCTGTCACGTGGGGTATGTTGTAAAATATAGTCGTAATAGAAGGTGTATGTAATGAAATAACTGAACAATCAGATTCGTTCCGATTTTGGAGTCATCCTCATTTCTTGTGTTCCAGTTGTATGTCTGCAGACGTGTTTTATGTGTACTTAGATTTTATTCGAGAGGAAAAACATTTTGTTAGGACTGTTTAGTGGAAACAGAAAGTGCTCATTTGGACTATAATATTTTTCTGCAACTATTGTGAATTATTCAGAGGAGTTCTGGACAACGCCATTTGACAACGTCACGATTTTTGGCGGACCAGAATATTTCCAGTTTTGAAATGTATGCGGAACTTTTCTTTCTTTTGGACTTTCATAAAACTTTATCATGATTTTTCATAATATGGTATGTTCCTTTCAATTTTTCATTTATTAACTTTGATAATTAAATTATTTGGAAAGTTTTACAAAACTTGTTGGTTTTGTTTCTTTCTGTTACTTAGTTTGTGACCATAGAGTCGTAACAGTAGAAAAAAAAACTTGCTCTTGCTTTTACCTCACTTCATTAGCGAGTCTGAAAAAGTATCGGAAAATATAAAATTTTTAAGCCTTAAGTAAGCAACTGAAGCAATGGTATTGTTTATTTTTCATCTTCTTTTCGCTTAAATTTAACACAAAATGACTGAAATTGCAACTAAAACGAGGCTGACCACGAGGTAACACTATCAGAATAGCACTCTGCCTTTTTTTGTCCAACCCGAAAATAACCTCGTCTGCCATATTCAGAACTCTTTCTTAGAAAGATACTCTACAACACCTGCTTCTTTGGTTACAAACAGTGCCACTCCGTCAAAAGAAGACACCCTTTTAAATTAGTCGAACGAACACTGTCCGATTCGCTGGGCCATTTCCGTCCGGGTCGTGAAATAACATCGGAAGTAGTTGTTGGAATGATGTGGTTGGTGATTCGCCTCTGGCGGAGTGCACATCTATTACGACAGCAAAGGCCGAGCTTGTTCCGACGGCGACTTGGTCTCCTTACGCCGCCATATACTTCCATGTGAACGAAAGTAGTTCAGAATATAATTCTCAATGGCGACGAATTACATCTGAGGATTCATTCTCTATTTGACGGAAAAAGCCACGGATGTTCCGATTTTATCGGAGTATCTATTGATTGATGACCAAGGAAGACGGATGTTCCGACACTGGTGATCGGCAGTCGGTAATGTTACTTATTTCACGACGTGACGAACATGGCAGAACGATGTTCCGATCGTGAGGACTGAATAAAGAGACCCAAATCGGAGCATCATTGGAACATTCTCGGCCTTTGCTATCGTGACATATGTGGTGCGCAATGAGGCGCCGTAGCGGACTAAAGCTAGTCCAATGAGAAAGTTGCGGTTGAAATTTCGATGTCGTATGTCGAGAAATTCAATATCACGTGTTGGATCAAATTGCACGTACTTAAAGTTCCATTTTCTAGATCCAGATTTTAGATTTTATATGCTGAATTATATAGTGGTGGTTTAAAGTTCTATTTCCTATGTCGACGTTTTACAGTGTGTATTCTGAATTACACAGAGGTGGTTGAAATTTCAATATCATATGTCGAGAATCCCTAATTCACGCGTTGAATGTAACTGTTTGTGATGAAAGTTCCACTTCATATGTTGAGTATTTAGATTTCATCTGTTGAATTTCACAGCAACGAGAAGCAGCCTCCTTGTTTAAAAATAACGCGGTATGTTCACGAGAGCGACATCTAGCGAAGAAATTCATAGTAATTATCGACCTGTGAATGGTAACTTTCAAACTGTAAATGCATGAAATGTAATGGCGCCTCATAATTGAATACGCGAATGATGTATATTAATACTCGATATTATTTTGAATTGTTAAAGTGGACATTATGTAATGTTACTTTTAACACCAACACATCATTTCACCATATAAAAATAACAATTCTGACAAGCACAATAAAATGTCCAACCATCGTTGTGTAATTCAACAGATACAGTCTAAAATCTCAACAGACGAAATGGAACTTTCAACACAATCAATGTGATTCAACATGTTAAATTGAAACTCTCGACATATGACATTAAAATTTAAACAACCGCCGTGCAATTCAGAAGATGCAATCTAAAAACTCGACATTGGACATCGAATTTTCAACCAGTGTTTTTAATTCAACAGATGAAATCTAAATACTCAACATATGAAATGGAACTTTCAACGTAAACTCTTTGACCAATACGTAAATTAGGAATTCTCGACGTATGACATTGACATTTCAACCACCGCCGTGTAATTCAAATGACAAAATCTAAAACCTCGACATAGAAAATATAAGTTTCAACCGCTTCTGTTTAATTCAACAGATGCAATCCAAAATCTCGACCTAGAAAATGGAACTTAAAGGACAAGCATTTTTTATATAACACTTGATACTGGAATTCTGGACATATGACATTAAAATTTCAACGGCTGCATTCTGTTTGGACTAGGTTTTGTCCGCTACGGCGCCTCATAGTGGGCTCCGCCAGAGGCGAATACCAAACATGTCAAACTGATGTGTCTAACTACAGATACTTCCGATTTTTTTTTTAAGGACATGGCGGAAGTGGCCGAGCGATGATATGATCACCATTATAGCCATTATATACCCATATCTCCGTAGCTCTGACTGGCGGTATGAAATAAACGTTTTTATTGGTCGACGTAACTTGCATTTATTCCTTATCAGGATAGCTTTAAATAGGTACGAAGAAGCCTACCAACATAACAACAGTGGCAGATGTAAAACTTTGTTTCTGAGGAAATAAATAAAATCGTTATTTGCAAAGTTCAAAACCAAGGAAAAAATGTTAACAGCAACCTTATTTTAAAATGTAAGATATGTCTCTTTGCAAGAGGAGTTTTCAAGGGAACCGAATCTTGCTGGGATAAATGCAATGAATTATATCCCCTTTCCTATGATAACGCCTCAGTTACAATTAAAATTTGGCGGTAAAATGCCACGTGGAAAAAACTTCACACCTTGATCACGGTATCAAACTCAGTCAAGACTAATAGAATCAATGTTGGGATATGCACCGAGGCAAAGAAATCCAAGCCGAGGGATTGCATTATTATATAACTCTCCTTTTCTTTGGAAGAGGTGAAACTGTTTGTGACATTCTGGTGTTGTAATTGATAGTAATTGTAAAATTACACCCGTGTATGAAAGACCCTTCAAACAATGTACCCAGCTGAAAACCATGTGAGGAACTTCCTACTTTATGGTTACGTGGGAAATTGATATTTTCTATCCTGGAAATATAGTAAATGTAGCTATTATTTTGCTATAGGATTTGTGCAGGATTTTTCATTTATGAGTGCATGACCATGTTTAGTTCAACTAGGACAGAAGGTGTTTGTGGGGTGGGGTGGGTGTGGGTGTTTGGCATAGTTTAGAAACAAAGAAGACTTGGTTGTTGCTAAGTCTTCGGTAGTTGTTATCCAAATGACGTCTCTGACTAACCAATCGAGTAACAGAGATACTAGTTAATGGCCAATGATATTGGCTTGCCAATTTAGGATGTTACCAGCTAAACGGCCAGGTTGTGATATATCGTGAAATCATTGGTATATTGAGACGTCTACGCATGCGCTACATTATAGCGTCATCGGGCTTGTCCTCCATGACTGCAAGTAATAAATTCCAAAGTTTTTCTTTTTATATATGTTATACAATCTCCGCACCTTCTGCACCAAATCCACGTAAGAAAAGATCGTATAGGATACAGTCTAAATTTAGTGTGATAAAGTTGTTTAAGAGTACAGTTTTCTTCACTCCCAGGTGGCATTTAACCACTAAATTTACAGCATTCTGGCAGTGGTGATGTCCTACCAAGAGCAGATAACCCACTGTGAGTCTGATAGTTATTTCCTGTTATCTATTTGAGACGTTTTACGAGGGATGAGAACATCAACGCAGTTTAAAATGTTTATAAACAGCCAACATAACGACGTAAAACCAAGTGAGGCGTACTATTAGGGCTCGAAACGACGCACCTCATAATCCCTTCATTTAATGATGTATTGTATGAGGCGCCTTGGCGAACAAAGCTGGTCCAATGAGAAAGTTTCAGCTGAAATTTCGATGTCGTATGTCGAGAAATTCAATATCACGTGTTGGATCAAATTGCACGTCCTTAAAGTTCCATTTTCTAGATCCAGATTTTAGATTTTATATGTTGAATTATATAGTGGTGGTTTAAAGTTCTATTTCCTATGTCGACGTTTTACAGTGTATATTTTGAATTACACAGAGGTGGTTGAAATTTCAATATCATCTGTCGAGAATCCCTAAGTTTCAACCGCTACTGTTTAATTCAACATATACAATCTAAAATCTCGACCTAGAAAATGAACTTTAAGGACAAGCACATTTGATACAACACGTGAAATTGGAATTCTGGACATATGACATTAAAATTTCAACGGCTACGTTCTGATTGGACTAGGTTTTGTCCGCTACGGCGCCTCAATGTATTGAAGCCGCAACACAGAGAACAAATTTCACAATCTTTATTACAGAATATGTATGGGTCAAAACGATAAAACTAACGTTTTCATTATAAGATGAATAAAATCTGACATATACTGCAAATAAAGCCTTGTGTTTAAATACCATGATTTCAGTTAAGATGTGTTTTGCAATATCTGTAATTCTGGATACTATTTCATGTCAACAGTATTCTTTAGGATGCAAAAATATACTACACATATGACGACTTATATTAGACACCATCATTACACAATAAATGTGTGAATTGTACTCATTTATTAATTTACCATTTTTTTAAGCGTATGCTTTAACTTAATACATAAACTGTTATTGCGACAAAGAGGTGGAATGGGACGTGTTGACAAAGAGGTGGGATGCGAGGGGTTGGTTTAATGCGACAATGAGGTGGGATGGGAGGGGCTGACAAAGAGGTGGAATGGGAGGGGTTGGTAATGCCACAAAGAGCCGCGGTAACTCAGTTGATTGAGCGTCGGATTCATAATCCAAGTGTAGGGGTTTCTATACCCTTTCATTCCAGCCAGGGTCGGCTGCCTCAGAGCATCTTTGGGCAAGGCATTTAGCTCCCATTTTCTGAACATGATATAACCAATAGTGTGTTAAAAATACCGTAAAACTAACAAATAACATGCCGCGTAATTAGTTTTTATGCTTATGCTAAAGAACTTATTCTTAATTGGAAATTGCGGGTATTATCACAAGAATTAACTTTTTATACCGCCCTAATTTCTAGAACCCTCTGTCAAGAGATATTACATCAAAAGGGTTTGGGGTGGGAGGCCAGAATACCAATGTTTCTCCTTATTAAAGATAACCATTTTCACCCAATATTTTAGAAAATTAGGCTAATGTACTAAGACATGTCTACTTTGTCCCTTAAAAATGTTACAGTTAGAGATGGATGGGCAAAGAATAAGACACATATTCATAAATGCACGTTATTAGTTCAATAACCTGAGCTGGGTGCTTGTATCACGTCGAGTTTGACAGTGGCAGGACATCAGATCTCGCGATACCTGAAGGGTTTAAGAATACAAGATTTTGTATACAGTTACATACAAAGCCTTCTTGCCGCGGTTTGGTATGGATTTTACTTTTTATATTTCGCAAGTCATAATATATTTAAATTTAGGCGTTATATTATGAATTAAGGTTAGAATTGTAGTACTATACAAATTCTGTGGTTAGAATGTTATTAAACATGTAACCTATTATACTTCCTCGGTCAGATCTTTCTGCATAGACCTTCTGAAGTCTGAATTTTATCTGCAAAATTGAGCCATAATGACGACCCCTGGCATTAACTGACATGGAAACAAACATCTATATCGAATAGGAAGACATTTATTTAATGGAATTATATGTGTTGTTGTTGCTCTGGGTTTAACAACGTTTCTTAGCGCAAGAAAGGCTATACACGGCGGCCAGTATAACTTATGGAGGAAGAACCCGGGAAAACCATTGAAAAACCCCCACCAAACCAACGAGAAGCTACTGGCAGCTTTCTCACAGGCCCAAATTTTCCGAGCCCGAGGCTCGAACACGCGGACGGAGGTGAGATGGTATGAAAATAACTGTTGAAACGATAACCTGCTTTTATTGTATATCCATCATTATACAAATCATGATAAAATGATACTTTTCCCGAAGCTGATCTGAAATCGTTTATCATTTAAAAAAAGTACCTCTATAATTAGAAGTAATGTACAATGTGAGTAGATGGATGGACATTCGGAACATCCTCGGCTATTTCTGAGAGATAAGTGATATCTTGGATGTATGTCGGTGCAGTATTTCCAGGAAAATAAAACATTTTGCTAGTTGGAAATTTCTCCGCAAATAAACCCAATCTGTGCGGACTATCTTTATTATTTCTATGATTTGATTGATTGAGTGATTGACCGAGTGGTTACGAATGAAACAAATTTCCATCATCCATAACTTCTCGGTCAGTCCTTGTTTCTGAAATAGCCACAGTGGTTTGAATGGTAGCTCTCGACATGTATTCGAAGTAGGATCCGTCGGACTGGCCTTTAAGCTGCTAATGGGTGAATGGAATAGAAGTAAAGAACAGCAACAACAAAAATAAAACTTATTTATTTATTACGCAATAATTGTTTAGGGTATATAATAAACACATCACGTGCATAGTGACTTGATATGGATGATTTTGTATCGCTTCTCGTTTGATAGCGTAAGGACATCGGATAATTTCGTTTATCACAGCCCAAAACCGATTAATTCTGGGTTTAAAATATAAATGTTTCCATTTTGGTCACCGCCTCATTCGAAAACCAAAAAGAGACCCTGTATATTTTGGAAATTAATAGAACCCTTCATATTCATCTGTGGAAGATAAGAAATTACACCCAATGGTCAGACTTCTTACATCGTGTCAGACTTCTTACATCGTGTCAGACTTCTTACATCGTGTTAGACGCAAATTTCTGATCCCGAAGCTGGAATTTTCCTATCCAGCAGTTATGCATAATGATGAATTATTTTTCTTACATTCATAGTTATAAAAAATGGCATCCAGTCGGTACAGAAAAATAACCAAAAGAAAAAGAACAAAATAGACATTAAAATATTTCCATAGTGACGGTATAATGATTGGATTAAACTGAAGAATTTGGTATGAAGTTAGAAATGAGGCTGAAAAACAAATATATTAGATAACCAAGGAAAGTAAAGCTTTAGAATGATAACAGACGATCGTGACGTTCTGTATATAATGATGTCGAACATTAAGTCAACGTGGCGATGCGCTAACCAAAAACGATATTTTGACGTCATGTTACATAACATAGCATTCATGTGATGAAAATAGAAATACTATTCACCTGTGTTCTAAAGTGGAAACCGCATAAAAACGTGAAAAATAGACATCATAAACTGAAAGATCAAGCTGATTCTTGATTGTAGTAGATGCCAAGAAAAGCCTTGAAGGTCATACAATTTAGTGAATAATATGTATTTTTGCTTATGCTGGCACACATTTGAGGCTATTTTTGCCACAATAAAAGAAGCAACATTTCAAAACTTTATTTCTGTAAGAGTTCAGACCTTTATACAGAAATATATATGAAAACTTACCTATTGGTATGCATTTTGAAAAATTGAATATTACTTGGATAAAAATGACAGTAAATAGTAAGTCCTCCTTTCGCAGTCAACGTCATAACTTAAAATATATTATAAATACTCATCGTAGAAACTAATTTTCCACGAAACGGAAGTTTTTTGGCAGAGACTAGGAACTAACACGGGCCCGTATGCAAAACATTTCAAGTACGTTACGAGATATTGCTGCTATCTCGTACCTTTATCCGTGCCATGGAGACGTCAGCATGGGCGCCTGCAGGATTTTTTGCAGGGGGATGGGGTTCAGGACTTTGTGCAGGGG
>JAECUM010060652.1:0-10864 GCA_016617855.1 Megalonaias nervosa
CTCTCTCTCTCTCTCTCCTCTTTCTCAAATTGCAATTGCAATTGCTTCTCTTCTAATTGCTACTGCATTTGTTCTTTCTCTTTCGGAAGCTCGAGCTTCCTTAACTCCAATTCCATCTTGTATTTCATTTTTAATTCCATAACTTTTATGTCAGAGTCCGATACCGACTTACTGACCGAAGCCAAAACACTTTTATCAAAAACATTCTTCTCTACCAAATCGTGAATCAAAATATTTTTAATTTCTTTTTTCGTTAAGGAAGATTTTACTTCAGAAAGATCGTACTTTCTGGCAAGTTCAAGCAACTCATCTTTTTTCAGACTATCTAACTGCTCCTGAGTTGAACTAGAAAGAAAAGTTTCCACTTTTGTTGATACTGTGAACGAAAGCCTGTTGTTTTCACAAAATGTAAAATAGTACTTGGGATTTGAAAACCAGGGGAATTTAAATTTCAAAAAACAATTTTCTGAAATATTTAACCATAATTCATATATCCCAAGGACGAGCCCCAAATTTTCTCCTGTTACATGTAGGCTCGTACCATAATAACAAGAGAAAAGAGTGAAGTCAACAAGCTTTGTATATTTTAACAAATTAATTTATTTCCCTAGAAAACAATATAAAAATTGGAAATAGGATTTACGGTTTGTGAATATAATCCAAAATTTAATCCTAAGAATGAAAAATACAGGTCCTATCACTAAATACTTCTAATAGAATCCAGGTTCGAATCTCGACGACGTTCCAATATGGAAGGTGATTACGTCAGATGTGGTCGTTGTACAAATGGCAACAATTCCTCAATTGAATGACAGTTTGTTTCCTTATAACTCCAGAATAAATTTCCACTGAATTTCTTTCTCCCAGAATTTTTATTAAAAGTACACTCGTTTGGTTTTCTAGAGAATACATTATTAAATTCCAAAAACAAATGAACTTCAAAAACAATCTGGCTCGAGCCCTCAAGGTTTTAAAATACAACTGACTGAAAAGCGCTCAGAAAGGGTATTAAACCCAACTAAAATATCATCTCGTTCTCGTGTGATAGGTCACGTGGTCTCTTAACACTCGAACAACGCAATAGGAAAAATGAAATTTGTCACGTAGCAAGAACAGCCCTATCTAAGATTCTCACTGAAATAAATTTAAAAATAAAACATTGTTTATTCAGACTACACGTAGACCAAACTGACCTTGGCAATAGCCAATCGTTTTCGCGTAGTGTTTATACTATCGCGCACCAGGGTGAACTAAAAATAATGCTAATGTAACATCTTTTACGTTTTAGATAAACAGAATTTTACTGAAAGAGAATATCGAATCCCGTGAAAATAATCATTACAATAAAGTGTAATGAAACAAAAATAAAATAGAAAAGAATTTTAAAACTAACACACAAGCAATTTAATTACATATACGTAACAATATGCAAAAATAAAAACAGTAAATAGTGACCAGCTGATGTCGAGAGAATGGGCATATTAATTTGCCAGATCAAGCCTTGCTTTGGAGCAAATGTCGATGGGAAAGTATTTGATATTAATGACAATAATTACGGGAACATAGAAGCTCAGTGGCCTATTTCTGGAGCAGGAATATCTGTTGTTTCAGCCTGTGCCAAAAAAATAACCATTTTGTTTGATAACAAGTAATGACGGAACAGTTAAATTAAATTGGGAACATGCCTGTTTCTTTCATGTACAGGGTCAGATTTATGTAACTTAAATGGACAGATTTTGTATGGTCACGAGGATGTCTACATTGAAAGAATTATATTTGATATAGAGGCATGAGAAAATACGTGGGTACAAAAAGTCCTTGTACTTGAACTGTGAACACAAACACTAAGAGGGGTCATTTCACTTTATCCGAGCTACAAGTGGACACAGTTAAGTGATCCTTAAAACAGTAGGATTTGACAACTTTAAAACATTCTAAACTGGAAGAAAGAATTCTTAACATTAATCTCAAAGCTAATGAAATCACATTTATTCATTGATATATCGTTTCTACATTATTTATATCATGTATATTGCATGAGATTTTCCACGCTGTTTTGTTGTTATATTTTTTTTCCTCAAAATTCAGAGACAATAATAATACAGCTTAAACTGTACGGCTTTATTACGCTTATCGTCAATGGGATTATCGTCAATATCACGTTCAGCAGTTTGGTGTTTACACTTAAGAATTACATGCACAGTTCTGTATCTAGTAAACATTCTTGCATAGTCTTTATTTACATATTTAACATACATTCACCTCCATTTTGAAAAGTGTTCAGTACATTGGTTAAAACTAGAATTTATCAAATAGATTTAATAAAATCCTCTATTTATTCAAAAGTCTCACCCCAACATAGTAACTGAACCAAACAATTTCAATGGTTTCGACATGTTTAAAACATTTAGAGATCAAAGTGATAGTTTATCTGTTTATTTTTAAAAAGGTATTTATATGTGTATTGCTTAACGGGCGAGCAATCCATATAATGTAAGTTTAAATTAATTTCTCGACATCCATCATGATAAGGAATATTGAACAAAAATTGTATCCAATATCTGTGTGATTCCTGTTTGAAAGTTAGATTAAATTACCGATTATTTAATTAATTCTTTCCTAGAAGACAAAAGCTGTCCGAATAGTTAATGTCCAGTAACATGAATCAACATCTATTTTATCTTTTTTTGAAAACAAAAGAAATCATTATCGTGGTTCACTGCCGGAAGAGTAGGAAATGCATTATATTTGATTTCCTAGATCTAACGAACTATTTAATTTTAAATATCGTAATTAAGTTAACTGTACATTTATTAAATGGGCAGCAGATTAATGAAACCAATTTAGTTAAAAGCTACCTGGTTTGTTCTAAACATATGATAAAAATGTTGGAGAACGAAGTCTTTCTTACGACTAAAGTATTTTAATAGAATTCTTTGTTTGTGTTGTCATGTCTCTATTATGTTAAAGAATAAATGTTCCAGATTCTTTAAACTTATTTGACAATGATTTTTTATTATCCATTATTTAGAATTATGCATGCACATTAACTTATAAATTGCTAATGGTTTTGAAAGCTTTAAAATCTCAGTACATCTGACTATTGCCTGGCTTAAGCTGCTCTGGTCTCTTAGTCTGCAAAAAATGAGTCACAGTAGCCTTCTGGCGCCATGGAACGAGTCATATAATCGTCTATCCAATAACCGCGTCTGCACCAAATACCCCTCGATATAATCGCAGTTTCTTACAGTTGGGCAAATCCTACAAAATTATTTGCACTCCCCGTACCCTGTATCAAAATACATAGACGAACTACATGGTGTATTTACGATTTTAAAGTAAAAACTTATTTTCCCTATCCCTATCGACACTGACGAGTAGATGGGGCAAATTCGTACAATATTTTATCGGAGGTTTATCTGTGCATTCTATGCAAGCTATGCATCATAGCTTTGCTAAATTATTTTGTTTAACCGACACTATTACCGGGTTCTCATCCGAAATGGATTAAAGATTATTCAATTAAACAGTTCAAAAAATATATTACCGTCTATACTCGCTTATAAGTCGACTCAAAATGCATCCAACAAAGATCCTATGTTGTTTGTTCTTCTTATTACTCCTAACAAACTGCACAGACCCAGATCTGCCCTCACATTATGCGAATGCAGATCTGGGTCTATGCAGTTTGCATTTGGATTCGTTTGATAAGCGAGTTTATACGTATATGCAGTTACTGTATATATCAATATATGTCCTCCATTATTAACATTCAGTATTGCCGTCTCTTATCATATTTAATATAGTATTGCAGAAAAAATTCTTATAGGAAAACATTTAGCACTACCGTCTGCACGCGCCGGTAAGTGGGGTCCATCTGCAAGCAACATAGACCCTGATCTGCCGGCGCATTATGCACCGGCAGATCAGGATCTATGTTGTTTGTTACACTTATCAATCCTAATAAACTGAATGGACCCAGATCTGTAGGCGTGTAATGCAACAGCAGATCTAAATTTATGCAGCTTGAAGTTGGATCCGAGTTCTACGATAGTATAAAAAGGTAGGCATATTTATATTCGTGGTAAATTTGTAATTCTAGCACGGACATTTTCTTCCAGTGGACTTTGGTTGGATCCAGGTAATATTGATAATATGATGTTTTCAGTGAACCTTACGCAGACTATTTTTGTGAAAGCATGTGGCATATACAACGTATTCCTTATATTCATCTCTTTTGACAAAAATTTACATTTGAGACACCATGAGGGATGGTGTAATCAAGCAATACTGATTTTCATAAAAAGATTTCGTATCCATAGGTTTATTAATCTCTTCTCAATCCAGAAAGGTAGAATGTTTAATTCAACCTTTGGAGGACAAGCCTTTCTATTAGATGCCCAAAACAAAACCTCTATCTTATGTTTTATGATGCGGGTACTTACAATTTGAGTTAGATTCAGATGCATCCAAGGATATACAAACCTTGACAAGCATATGAATGGATACCAACGTTTCCATAAAAGTAAAGTTAATAGATCTGTATCACTTGTAATGTTGTAGGGTGACTTTATGGTTTTTCTATGTTCTAGCATTTAGAGTTCGAAAGTTCGAAAGAAATTGTATAGATTAGCTCTTCTTGTCAAAAAAAGATTTCACTGGTTTAATTGGGACGCAGCGTGCCGTCTTAGGATTTATCGTGCAGCTTACTCAGCAATTTGCAGCTGTTCCGGCTTCCATGACGGCCAGTGGCTCCAGCAGCGCTGACGTCATCGAGAAATGCGTGCATAGGTTAAAACAGTAATGTGATATGCAGCTTTCTGCCATAGTAATATAAATGGTAGATCTGAGATCATTTTGGTGGAATACATCTAAGATCTGAGTAATGTTGTGAACAGTATCAGTACTTATTACATGCTATGATAACAACGTAGACAATATTTTTCCACCTCTCAATTACGCGTATCAGGCAGTTTTCGTTGTAAATGCTTGCGCCTCGACGCACTACTCTGACACATAGACCCGTGCAAATGTGTGTCTGTCTGTGTGCATGTGCGTAAGAAACCTATTCAAATAGTATATGTAAAACAAAATCAATGTCTCTCTTTGTTTCTCGGAGATTTAAAGCATTGTTAAACCTAATGCCATCTTTAAAAAAAAATTGTTCCAGAGCTATATTCTTCAAAAACTAACGGCAGTTTTTAGATACACTTTCGTAAGGTTCAGTTTGATAATCCGTGTTCTCTCTGGGCGATGGAACATCGATCAATATAACTTTATACATATTACTGATTTTGAAGAAAAAAAAATGCATTTTAGATCGAAATGCTTAAAATAGAGAAAAATTATTAATGTCATTGAAGAAAATGATCATATGAAAAATGCTTGCAAAGAATAACCAAACAACAATTGTACACATGATAAAATAAAAACCAAAGCCTGATAACTAAATACAGATATTTTTAAAAAGTCGTTTCTATGTTTAAACTCGACAGAGCAGGCAGTAATTAGTCACCATCGTGAACCTATATAGATGCGTATATCGACAAATTATCACTCTGAACTGCATTAAATCCAACAGCTGTCAGATCTTGTTTGCCTAATATTGGCTTGAACACCAAAGTTCTGTACATTTTTCAGGTTGTTTTCCCTGTTTTGAATTCTAACGCGCAGACTGGTACTGCAATATGTGTTATATGAGATCTCGACTTTCTCTCCTATCATCTAAACATAGATTATATGCATTTATGTCTTATCATTGAATCAGTTTTATCAACATTGCGATACCGACCCTAGGGTAATAAGGGTAATAGGGTAAGCAAAAGCTTACGAGAGGAACCCAAAAGAGTTCAAGCGCTCTAACAGGTGTAGATTTGATTTTAGGTGTTAATAAGCACTCTTCTCTTGAAAACTGGCTTTAATAGGCATTGACTGGTACTAATACTCTGATAAGCATAGACTGGAACTTAGTTCTTACTCAGTTAAACCTTGCTTTCTACAGAATATAGCCAGAAATTTACTGTAATGGTCAGAAAAATCGATTTAAAGTTGTGGGAGAACATATCAGACATGAACTGATCCTGAACGCGAGGCAGAGATTAATAGAATATGTGTTGGGGTTGACACCGAGATAATAAATCCATGTCAAGAGGCCACATTATTTGCAGTTTACGAGGCCTACCGAGCAAAAGGCAAATAAGTTAGCTCAGAGACTGGGATTTCCTTGTCTCGATGTCAACGGCTTCATTGATTATTTTTCTCACCCATATGTGTATCATTTGATTTTTTTTTATGAATTATTCATATAGTATAAATTTATTTTAATTTTCACAAGAGTGCCTCACAGGATTCTTGACACACGACCGACATAATAGTATATGAAGATGACATTATCAAACTCTCAAGCTTGGGGTTGCCAGTTACCATAATACAAAGCTGTAATAAGTGACCCGAGACAGGAAGAAGCAGGAACTCAAAATCACGAGATTTTTTGTCATATCAAATCATTGCTAACTCTGAAATGCAGACATTTTGACAGTTCTGAAATCGATTTCTTACCAGAACTCGTGTACCAATGGGCTAGGTCAGTACATTTTAGGAAAGGCTAGGTCAGTACATTTTAGGAAAGTATGACCATGCTAACCAAAAATTTACTTTAAATAGTTAGGAAATGAGAGTTCGTTCTTTCTTCCAGATGTATAACTCCGTCTCGCTCATATAGACACAAGAGGCTGGAGAAATGAGTGATCTGCCTCATAACAGCGTAGAAATGGGAACTATTTACACTTTTTAAAGCAGAGCCAAATTTTGCAAATTCACTGAACATGTGACTGAATCAGTTATATTTATTTATGAGAAGGAATGGAGCCTTTACTGCATATAGGTTATATTTTTGTAATTGTTGGTTTCATTAAATTGTTTTTAAAAATGCTTTATAGCGAGCTGAAAAATGTATACTTCATCCCTGTCTAAGCCTGGTGGAGTTATCTTAAACAAGTACTGTAGAGTATCGTATTTCAGAGGTCTCTGTTAGTCAGTGTAAGATCTCTTTCTATTGGACGGTGTATGATGCCCCATGCTAAGTAAGGAAGAAAGTAGATATATTTAACAAAACGTTAAGGTCTGTGAGAAAACAGTCAGTAGTGTGCTACCTGCAATGCAGTGGCGGTGGACGTCGCTCTTGCTAATGGAAGAAATTCTGACCAATTTATTTTCCCTGGTCTACACAGGCACCGAAAGGTTTAGGACGGTTACATTTAAAAAGGAGATAAAGACTCTTGCAGCAACTTCGGAAGCTGCCAAGTTCAAGTGATGGAGACAAAAATAGTTACTATTAATCACGATAGTTCTAGATATAAGCTTACTCACCACTGAGCCAGCTATTAATCCAGTTCCATCTTCGTATATGCTACACTATAAGACATCTGCATGTGTTAACAGCATGCATAATAGCTTAAGGTGCTTGTTTTCAAGTTTCACGTAATATTGCTGTTATCATACACTCTCGCGTTTAGAAAGAAAAATGGAATCAGCGAATTTCATTAGTTTTCTTAAGCAAATACGTTTCGTGCAATGTAGTTTCATGTTTTAAGGGTAGATATGTCTGTAGTTTAAGAATTAGTTGAAAATAGTCTATTTTCTTTTGATGGTTGTTTGTATCAGGGGTTGTAAAACTCCTTAGATACCGAATACATAAGTCCTTTCAATGGCTTGGGATTCAAAACCGAAAGTCTTGATCCATAAAAGTAGCTTAACGCACTTTTAAAACGTGCACATGTAGTTCTAGAAAGGGAAACAAAGCATATGTACCCAAAATCTCTCAAAGAATTATGTGGTCTTTACTGATTGGTGATGGCGATATAATGAAACCGCAAAACCTTCTCCCACAACCTCCACACCTCTGTCTTAACCTCGTAAAAATATATTTAAAAAATAAACAGTTTAAAACAATAAACAATATTCCTTAAAACCTCGTTTGGAGAAAACGTACTCGTGGAAAAGAGGAAAGATTAAAAACATTTTTAACAAGGTTTTATGATGATAACTAACTTGATTTCTGATCATACGTCACACGTTTGTCTTTCGATCTTCGCTGTTAAATTTAGCACAACGCGCTAGTTCGATACATCTTTTAACCAATCCTTACAGAAAACGAGCAAATGACCAACCTGCATGGTATTATTGTACAGACACTTATGTAATATGCCGATAATGAAGTAATATTGTATATGCTTTTAGGATGGAAAATTATAATAAAATTCGTTGAAAATTACGTAACTAAATATGACTTCATAGCAAGACGACCTGAACCTCTTCAAATGGCGGCTTGGCTTCCCGCTATTAACTTTGCATGGAGAATGAATGTTGCTTCGGGTCCAAAATATTCTATTACTGACATATGTCTTCTAAAAGAACATAAGCGTTTATTTGATCTTTGATGCTTCTATGTCTGTACAGATGAATACATACGGTATATCGTATATAAAGATATGTAGCTATCTATTTACGTGAAATTTGTGTCTTCATTTTCCCACGTGATGAGGCTGTGTTACTATTTTGGTACAGCCAAACTCCGCTCGTTATGAAGAAAGCCAAATGTTCTAGGCATCTGTTAACTCTCAGGAAACAATAAGTGAAATCATTACAGCTATGGGGTTATGATTCACCAAAATGTGAAACCCTATCTCAGCTGAAAACATTTCTTTTTCTTGACGTATCCAAAGGGGTAGCATTGTTGTTTCTTTACTTATGAAAGTAAAGTGTAAACATTAAGTAGTTTTTAAGTCAATAACCACAACTTTGTAAATAGACGGATATTCAGAAGAGAGGCATCTCGCTAATAGCGGAAGGCATATCGTGATGCTCATTTTGCACTCTTCATCCGGGCTTTTGATTGTTGTTGCTGCTTCCTCTTTCGGAAGTCAAGAAAGACAGAGAATGCAGTGATTCCAATAATCTTAACCCAAGAAAATGGTTTTGTGTGCGTTAGTATTTACCGTGAGGAAGAGACATTGTCCTCAAATAGTTAGTATTTATCTTTCATTTAAATAAGCCCATAGCTGAATGAACTAAATTTTCATGGATTGAGTGCTGTTTGGTAATCCTGTCTGAAATTTAACAATACAAATTCTCAATAATACGGTGTTCCACTATTAATGAACTAGATCAGATACCTTTATGCCAGATACTGGTAGTTCAGGAAAACCTTTTCTCACAACAGTTCATTCCCTTAGCAGAATGAGCACACCTATACGTATGCTTACAACTAAGCAACGTTTGTATCTTACATCAATATAAGTGAAACAAATGCTTTTCTCCCGATGGTCATCTGTTAGACTTGGATTAAAGTTGCGTAGACTATTGCGCGAAACACACACACACACACACACACACACACACACACACTCTCTCTCTCTCTCTCTCTCTCTCTCTCATTTTCTTTTTCCAAGCCAGGTAATCCAGTTGCTGTTTCTCAACGTATTATAACGAAAGGCCATGACGTACCCAATCTAATCGGAGGCCATCGTAGACATATTCTACTAGTACAAAATGCACATGAAGATCCTTGTCTATATTGCTTTTCTTTGGGGGTTTTGTGGTAATTTATCAGGAGCAGTTTTCTGACCAGTAGACTCAGTATATGTTGAAAGAAGACGGTCTGCTAGCCCGTCAATGTGGTATGCTAAAAGTGGCATTTATAGTACTCATCTCTACTTATCACTCCTTCCCCGCGTGGAACTATATTTTAGATGCTATGTCAGCAACGAGACTTTTTGAGATGATACGAGAAACCTTTAAAATCATGATTAATGCACTGAGATGCTTTTTAAATGCTGTTTCAAACTTAATTAGGAACTTAGAGCGCTGTTAAGAGAAATTTTAGTATGATTCCAAGACAGTGATTCACGGTGAATGTAAAGACAAAAATGAAAGCAAGACTATTTAAATATCGGTACGACTTTGCACGTTTCGGAATGCCAATTTCACATTTTGTTTTTACGATTTTTCACCAAAAGATATCTCTAAGATGTGTCCAAGGGCTCAACAACTTTGTTGATTTGTTTGCTTTAAATTATTTGTTTGCTTTTTAAAAAAATTGTCAAGTGAAGTATTTTTAATTAGAACATGTTTCCTTAAAGTAGAGGCAACGAAAAACGAATTAATCTTGGATAAATATCTTGTAATTTTTAATATACATGAATTAGTCAAAGCACTTAATCGCTGTCATTTATAAAACACATCTACATAATGCATATATTGCAGCGTTAGAATCTGTCCAAACAGTCAGATTAAATAAACTTTTAACACACTTGTTAACGTATACATGTTGCTCATGAACATAATAGAAACCGTGTTCCTCATTTGCATTGAATAAATGCGCATGTCCAATAGTAAAGTTCACAACACGAAATCCTAAATATGTATAATTGCAACTAAAATAGAATGCTTGGGTTCAAAAT
Source organism: Megalonaias nervosa (assembly GCA_016617855.1). NCBI lineage: Eukaryota > Metazoa > Mollusca > Bivalvia > Unionida > Unionidae > Megalonaias > Megalonaias nervosa. Next base: position 10,461 of record JAECUM010060652.1, read on the forward strand.
AGTGACTGAGGTAGATAATGGTTCATGATGTTTACAATCTCTTAATTTTATGTTGTACATAAAAAATTCAACAGCTTTATAATCACTGTTTAGACGATGCACGCTATGTCATCCGTGCACTTAAGCGAACTAAAAAATCGGGGCTTGCAAAAAGTGAATATAGCGTGATACCAAATAATTCACTCACACAGTAAACATTTGGTTTAAAAACATTTATGTCAGATATCAAATACAATAAGATATGCCTTTTACTCCAAACTTCACACGTTATTCACTTGGTAAATTAGAACTGCTACGAATCTATGGTCTTAAACTAAGTAACATAAAAGTGCTATACCAGCAAGTTTAGCAAAATTCAACTAATAATTTGTTTCCCTAGAATACAAAATGAAAATTTAAAAGGA